>VCCN01003315.1:4045600-4063274 GCA_006491835.1 Architeuthis dux
GGCAGATATTGACAATAATGGTTGTGGTATACAATTGACTCTAATCAATGGACGATCTAACAAATTAAAACATACTACCTGTCAGAGAGTTATGAGGATTTCTTTAAGCGCAAATAACGTTCAGCGTTCATTTTACAGTGAGTTGTTTTAGAGGCAGCATGCACTTTCTTCCTCTCTCTCCCTCAAAAATATTTCCCATATAAATTAATAGTAATTGCTTCTTCACTTTACCCCATTTCAGCTTACAAAAGGGTTTTATAGGAATGCTCTTCTTTCAGATAGCGGAGTAAACCTGTGTATGTATTCACCAAATGGTCAAAGGGGGGTAATTTTAATCAGGAGTTATTTCCCTTGAAATTGACATTCTGTTTTCTTTGTATGAATTTAAGAGTTAAAAATTTGGTTGCTCTCTATGATTTGTGTTGATGACGTTGGAAAACACCAAATCTCTCTGGCTTATTATCAGTTATTTTGACTAATGATACAGAAGAAAGAGTTGAGATTGTACTGTGCAAATTTCCTCCATTATAATCTAATAGATGTGCAATCATTGTAAAACAAATGAATGCTCACAAAGGGTATTCCTCATGGACTTTAGAAGTGTTTTACAACTTGATTCCCTTCTTGCTACAAATTCTTTAAGGTTAGAAAATGATTGTTGTAAACTTTTAAAATGTCATAGAAAGCCTAACAAGTGCCATACATTGTGCAAATAGTGACCTAAAACTGAAGTGTTTAGGTACTGATACATGTCTGATACTAAGTCTAAAGAATATACCAATTCAGCATATACAGCATATAAATCTCTCCAGCTTATTCATTGAGTACATGTATTCATTCATATTCCAAGTAGACATTTTTGTATGAATCCTTGGTTATTCTGAGGAAGCAAACTGTGAATGGTGACCTAAAAACTGAAGTGTTTAGGTACTGATACATGTCTGATACTAACACTAAAGAATATACAATTCAGATACATATAGCATGTAGATCTTTCCAGCCTATTATTCATGGAGTACATGTATTTATTCATATTCCAAGTGGACATTTCATTGTAATTTTTCCTTTGAAAAGTTTTCAGTCACAATTGAAGTACTTATTTTACATTTCATTACATTTAACTAACATATATTATTTTCCTTGTAAACACTAAACCAATGTACACCAAATGTACAATAGTATTACAAGCACATGGATGGCATTGGGTGATGGAGGCTTAACTCTTAAATTCATATTAAAAAAATCAAATGTTAAATCAAGAAGAATAACTTCTGATCGAAATTACTTCCCTGTCACCTTTAGGTAAATTTTAAACATTTTTTTTCTATTTAATTCACAAAAGATTTCCATTTTTTAAATTCTATTCATTGAAGGATCAGTTTGAAGCACTTCATGAATAGGAGTTAACATTCAAATATAAGATGAAAATAAAATCATGTTTATACAAACAAGATGAATAAGAAGTCTCTACTGAATGAGTCATGATATCAACCACAATGTAATGTATCATAAGCTCCTCACTCCAGTAGCCAAAAGAAAATCATTAAAAACTGCTTATTTCAAATCCAGAGAAAGTGTAGGGAATAAAGATGTATTTTTTGCTGGAACAAACACATGGGTCTTGATGGTATAGTAATGCAAAATATAAGTTCTGTTTTAACTATGTTTCTCTCAGACATTATAAAGAGAAAAATGGAAACTGCATAGAATTATACAACAGCCAGTAGATGGCACTACTAAATGTGGGTATTTTGACATCAAAAGCCAAAATAACAAATCTGTTATGTCCTTCCATAAAGTGCTATATAAGAAAGATGACTCCTATAATAACTTAACAGTTTCACTTATTGAACTTCTTCCAAATTCTCCCTGGATAAAAATAAAAGCAATACCAGCTTGTTGATAAAGTCATCTGTATCTTAAATGCATTTAGTGTCATCATTGGGTTTCAATAAAAACTCCATCTTCTTTTCAAGCAGTATTTGGGGAAAAGCAGTTGGACATTGGCCAAAATGAGATTGGGGAAAATAATGACTGGGAAATTGTGAGAGTAAACTGTACCATCTCTTTGCATCGGTTAAAAGCTGCAAATAAGAATAAAGACCGGAATCTCCCTGGACACAAGAAGTATTAATATTGCCAATGTCCGATAAGTAAAAACCGTGCTATTTACACACCATTCATCAATTACCCCTATTCATCTCTCAGCTTTGCATTTTACTATAATTCATCATCTCCATTGCTACGGCTTGGTGCCCGTGTATCGGCTAGTCTTCTCTCTTTATGGTAGCCTATCTATTAATGGATGATAGGGTTTATATCTTAGAGAAAATAATCTTCTTAAGGCAACTAGTCTAGGAGACGAGCAACTATGAATTCAATCCAGGAAAGTTTGCCCTCTCATCATGAGAGGCTGGCAACAGACAGTAGAGAATGTGTTCCCGAAATGTATGGTTAACGGAGCTCTGAAGGTTCAACAGGCTCAGCAAGCCAGACGTTGATTATAATAAATTGCTCAAGGAGGATAAAAAAAAATGGACAGACGAAAAAACGCTGTCGCTATCTCTATCTCTCTATGACAATTTGAGTATAAAGGGAAGATTAAAAAAAAAATTAGAGCCCAAATAAGATAATCATAGTGTTAGTATTCAAGCAACTCTTTAAGTGGATTATACAAATTATTTACCAGGGTTTTTACACAGAATGCTTAACAATTTGTCTAATAATTTAAAATTATTAAGCTAATTTTCTCAGCACTGCCCAGGATTGACCTTTGTAGCATTAAGTAAGGAGATCATTAAGTGGATAGATGCCAACAAGGAAAAGCAGCCATTTGCTTTATAGTTTTACTATGTTTTATTGAATTTCTTCTCCTTCAAGATGAAATTCAAAACTTGAAGAAAAAACTGGCAAAATGACCCATTATTTGGATGTTTAGATCTGTGCGAGTGGCATAGCAGTTAACGGTATGGACAATGGAATCGGTGAGCTGAGTTCAAACTCTGGTCGTGGCTGTTTACATTTACTTTGTACTAATGCCCTTGGGAAAGGCATGAATCCAGCTCTTCTCTCCCCAGCTATGGGCAAAATAACTAGGAAGACTGGGCTCTCTAACCTTGGGAAGACAACCAGTCTAGGAGAAGGACAACTCTGATTTCAAACCAGCTTATTCCTGTGGAAGGCCTAAATGAAATAGAGGTCATGGATTTGAACTATGTATTTATTGAACCATACCTTATTTGAAAGTCATCACCATCATGTACTCTTGGATCACATTTAATATCTGGGGTGATTTCACAAAAGATAGGTGAATTATATTTAGATAGATAGATGGAAATCAGATCAATATTATCAGTGTTAGATCCCTCATCGACCCCTGGCAGAACTTCCAAAAGAAATTTATCAAACGTACCAATACCACAGCCTAAAATGTACCAAATCTTACAAAAACGTACCAAATCCATAGTATATGATTATATCAACAAGTATGTTTCAGGACCTGAATAAAGTCATGGAAAATCCGTCCCAATCTCTGTTCACGGAGCCAAGTCATTCATGTTTCAGTAAACAGAATATAAAATAGATAGACATTAAAAACTAATTACGTATAAATCCGAAATGTGTATCAGCAAGTTGTATTTCTCGTCTTTCTATTTCTTATAAGAATGTCAGCTTTTGACCCCAAAAATTCAATAGACTCCTCCCAGCATTTATCAACCCTCTTTTGAACCCCAGGCATTTATTGATCCCTTGGATAGTCCCATCGACCCACAGGGGTCAATATCGCCAACTTTGGCGACCCCTGATCTATTTGAAACAAACAAACATATACTTATTTCCATGTAACAACATAAACTGCTATTGGTCAACAAGGGAAAGCTTGTAAGAATGCTATCATTGATTGAATCAGACAGTAATGAAAGGAACAGAATCTATTTATAAAGCCTCGTTTGTGTTGGTTGTTATTCTAAGTGATATATAAACACTGCAAATTATATAAAACTGGTTAGCTACTAATATCTTCATCTTTATTCATTATTTCATTTGCTGAAGTAAAACTATTTTCATCTCCTCTGCAATATTCAGTGTTTGCATGCTGAAACTGGACTAAGGAAGAGTTGGAAAAATACTTGTAATTTCACACCATTTTCGTAAAAGAAGTATTAATGAACCCTCAACTTTGTAGCACCAATGGATTATTTGATTTCTATAAATTTAGTTTCCAGATTATTCCTGTAGACTCCTTATAGAGCATAGGATCACAATCACTCTACTGTGATTTCAGTAGTAAGTAGGTTTTATGAGTGGATGTTGCTAGCCCCATGCCCAACCCTAGCGACTGTCAAGCTGTAGGTTTTTTCTGTCGGAGTAACATTCTCTTAGATGGACTGCCCTGCTATTTACCTAGCTAGGAGAAGTGGATTCATGCCTATTAGTGTAAAGGGATTGTAAAAAGCCTTGGACTAATCTCAAACCTGGTCTGCCAATTCCATTTTCTGTGCTGGTAACCATTAAACCATGCTGTACCTCCCTTCCAGTTTATTACTTCAGCTTAGTGTATCATAGAAGATAAAATAAGTTGTGCCTCATTGACCCTGTTAGGCTCTGTCTGAAATAATTTATCAGTGTAGTTCAAAGGTGTTTCATTTCATTATCAGTTATCTTGACAATAATTAAAAATTTGATTTCTTATGTTTATTTTGTAGATTAAAGTGCTTTTGGGTCTTAAACTATCACTAGGAAACTAAACCAATTTAAGGTTGATATGTTTTGGATATTTTATTAGTACAAGGAAAATATTTTAGTTTTTAGTTTGAATTCCTTGATTTAAAGTTTTATTTTTACTAGTCTGTTGAATTATTTGACTGACCATTCAGAATGGGGATGTTTCTTCTTTTCTGAATTTAATGATTTCATTTTCTTGATATTTGATGAGACTCACCTACCCAGAATTGGGGATTGAACCAAATGATTACCAACCTAGTGCTCTAAATAGTGAATCATCATCTATTTGATTTTCAGCAATGCTAATCATTGTATTAGATTGTTACATATGAAATGTAGTATTTTGAATAGTAAAATGAAGGATGATATAAGCAACAAAAAACGATAAATATTTAATCAAAATAAGACCAATTTCAAGCTTTCAACCTTTTCCCAATGATCTTCTAATGATGATATGCCATGATAAAATGTGTTAGGTTTAGTAGTCACACATTCAGTAAAAGCACAAATTATGGCTTCCCTATTGAACCTTTTATTACGCTTACAGTTATGAAGTTCAAAATGCTTGAAATGATGATAATCTTTAGGAGAAATGTCAGGTAAATATGGAGAATGCTGCAAGATTTTATATCCATAATCTCTAAGCTTAGACACAGTCAGCTGAGAAGTGTTGGGTCAGGCACTGTCCATTAAGTTCATGTGGGACCCATTTTTCTAACTTTTTAACCTTTCCTATTGCCTTGAGATGACATGATATGGTTACTGTCAAAGTTCTAGTCTCCAGAAAATGTTTGAACCATTTCCGTGGGTCGTTGGCCACTGCCGTCAATAATTATTCATCATTAGGAATAGGTTTGGGCCTCCGTCAAGGTTTATTATTGGTATCCATATTTCTAGATTGAAACATATTGAACCAATACTGAGCAGTTCACACTGTAATAGTGTTCAGTCCAAATGGTTTGTAGACTTTATCAGCAGCTTGAGTAGCATTTTGTCCTAATTTGAAATTCTACATTGAATCTGAAAAACGCAATTACATTAGTAAATGTTTCACTTTTAGTATTATTCTTTATGATGTAAACAAAAACCTAATATTTTTATCTGGAATCAATCACCCTTTTTCTGCCGTCTCTTCTTCAATTGTATTTATAATTCATATACATGAATGATTATCATCACTTTCAGCACAAAAACGCTTAACCTATTTTTGCTAATGTCACCTGATTAGAATTCAGAAAAAGCATTTTGTAGATTTTGTCAGCGATGACAATGCCGATGAGAATAATTCTAAAAGCTTTACAATTCTTCTTCCTTAATTCAGTGCTATATAAAATACTTCTGTCATATTGAAAAGGCATGCCACTTTCTCATCAATAATATAATACTTTTGCTTTATTTACTTTTAGTATCATTTTGCTATATTTATATTTCTTGCTTTTTTATCTTCAATCAATCCTGTGTATTTTCTGCCTTTCTTTGACAATCTTTTGATATACTTCTCAAACTGAATTATCATTTGTCTCCACCATATCATCCTACTGCTGCTTGACTCTGCAAAATCAAAACAAAATAGAAAGAAAAAAGCAGAATTTTTAGTTTTCCATTATTAACAAGCCTGGCTGCGCAGGGTCAAACTCCACTCCTACTTCTATTCTGACTGAAGATGAATACTGTAACTTTTGTATTGTATGTATAATAAATAAATTTGTAAATATATAAGACTTGTCAGTTTAGCTCATTTGGTAAGAGGGCCACCTACCAATCACTTGGTCGTGATTTCAAATCACGGTAGGAAACAGTGAAGAGTTTATATATCTGCGTTAGGTGAGGATTTGTTAACACCAACTTGGACTGGAATTTGACAAATTTCTTTTAGTATTTTCTTTTATCTTAATTTTAGTTGCTTTCCATTGCAATTACTCAAACCATCAGTCTATGGTAGCAGTCTAAACAGCACAGATAGGAAATGACGAATAAGCTCTAGGCAAGACTTGAACTGCCATCCTTTTTACCTCTGGATAGTCTGAGTAGTTGCAATGAAAAACAACTCAAATTAAGATGAAAGAAAATAATAGTCAATTAATAATGGTTGACACTGCTTCATCTAATAAAAATAAATCAAGATAATTGTCAGTTTTATTATCTGGTTTGTTATGGGTGACAAATAGATAATCTTGTTTTCTCTTTGTTGTTTTATTTTATTGATCAAAGGGAAAGGAGTAAGAATATCTCCCATCATCTCAAACAGATTTATAAGAGGAAACAAAAGGATAGCCATGTCCACCAAGGAACCATTGAGCTCTTAATTTGTTGCTCATGGCAATGTAAACAAGTAAACATTCTTCTGTCATTTCTTGCTTATGTGGAATATTGTAATAATATATTTCCTAAAGGTGACAAAAGTTTTGATCATACTTCCATAAGCTCTCTTCATGTATTGGTCTTTTTGCTATCCAACGAGGAATTCTAAACTTTATTTTCCATGTTTAAATTGGTCATTTTCTCTAGTAGGTATGTACATATAAGTATTGCATGCGAGCACATATGTATGGTTATTTACTAAGCATAGCTTAGTTTGGCACAAGATCACTATAGTGGGGCACCCATGAGAATCAAACTTATGAAGTGGTCTGCAAAACAAGCTTGCTAACCATTGCACCATGGTGGGCACCCCACATGTTTGAAATGTTAATACACACATAGACTGATTACTATATATTTGACCTGGTTCAGCAACTCCAACTGGTACTATATTTTGCCTAAAAGTGAAACAGATACTTAGTTGTGTATCTCTAATCTTTAACTTACAGAAATATCTACCCCAAAGCCAGTCAATATAACCTTCTTAAAAATCAAGAAATGCCTGAGAACCTGTATAGCTGTCAGTTACCTTTACGAGTATCAAGTGTACTTATACTGTGATCAATTGTGAATATGGTTATTTTTCTAAAGCTTGGTTCAAATCGATTAACAGCTATACCATTGCTTTCTTTGGTCATCTTCCAACATCGTTGCAAATGTCTCATTTACAATCTCCTGCTAAATCCCTGTTCTTTGTTGGGCTACATTTCGGCTGAAAACATGGCTAGTGTAATTTTTTTCTCTCTTTTCTTCTCCTCAGGTCATAAGAGGTAAAGAAAGGGCAATTTGGTTCACTACAAAACTGTTATACATAATCTCCTTCAATGTTGATAGAGATGCATACACAAATACATTTGTATGTCTTTTTGTAGTTACAAAACAGTTGGCAAAAGAATCATCTTTGCTAATGCCAATTTTATCACTGATTTCATATTTTTAAGCATGTTTGCAAGTTATTATTTACTATGCTTTGCTTAGTTTGGCAAAAAGGTTGCTTATAGTACCTGCTGTTTCTAAATGGTCACCCATCTAAGTACTGAATAAGATCATCGCTGCTTAACTCTGGTGATCTGGCGGAAACCAGTGTTTTCAGTGTGACTTGACCATAAGTCAACTATTTGCTATGCTTAGTTTTGGCACAAGGCCAGAGCTGTCTTATCGCATGTGCAGTTGCCTGGGTGCTCCGTGATTTTAGGGGCCCCAAAATTTAATTTGAAAAATAACTTAATTTTAATGTATTGGAGGGGGGGGGGTATGGGCCCCAGTGCTTTGTCTGGTGGCCTCAAATATTCTTAAAATGGCCCTGCACAAGGCTACAAGTATGGGAAACCCAGTGAGAATCAAATTCCCTGCAGTAGTGGTTGGCTAGTCAAGTTCACTAACCATTACCTCAAGGCAGGACACCCAAGGATGTTGGCAAGTTGTAAGTTCATAAGAGGTAACAAAAGGATAGTCTTATTTGCAAAATATTTGTCACTGCAAACAGGAATGCCATCTGTACAAAATAAATGATGTTCTGCATGATTCATACATGTATTGGTATATAAGAAAATCATCTTTTATATCAATAAAACCATGGGGTATCTTTCTCCTCTTCATCAGTAGTACAGCTTATTATTGATGGATGCTATTCATAACTAAGGAGTCCTGCTTGTTAGAATTTAGATATGTTCTTTGGTGTGCTCAAATCTACTAAATACTAAGAATCAAAATATTCATTTGTAGCTGTTTACTTTGTCATATTTATTTTGTTTGACTGTAACATATTAAGGATATTTCAGGATATGAGATGAATTTTCTTTAAAAGATTACCTTTTTTGTCAGAAGGCTAGTCTGGTCTTCTCAACCATTTGTACATTGCAATTACACTGGTAATAACTCCTATAATTATATTTGATAGCATCACTTGTTGTGGTTGATAGGTGTATCATCTGGTCCAGTTCTGTTCAGTATGTTTAGAAGCAGTTCAGGGTGTGTAGTGGGATATGATTTGTTTCGCCATGCCCCATACAGTGAATGTATATCATCTAAAGATTTTGACAGTATTAATAACAAATCATAATAAACTTTACATGTCATTCTGTATTTCAGTATATGATCATCTGGTAAACTTTACTGCAGATTGCTTTCCCATAAATGTATCATGAAATTTGCTAGTACTATACTGAACTCTTGCTTTCCATTATCAATATCCTTTCTATATTTATTCATCACACAGTTTGTTTCTCCTTTTATTGTTTCACTCGTAAAGTGTAAATGGTTTGGTAGACAACAGGGAAATATACCCATGGCCAATTTGTTTTGTTTTCACTATTTGTTTTTTCATTCTGCTTGATTTAACATTGAAAAGAATTGCTATTGCCATGTAAATTGAAGTATTAAAATTTGAAAAAATGAAGCATATAAAAAAAAAAAAGGTCAAATATCAAGTTTCTCTGTTCTATCGTTAGAAAGTTGATTTGCAGCTCAAAACCAGACCATAATGCTAATCAATCTGGATGATTAGGGTCATGTTGTATATAGTTTTATATTAGAACTAGCATTTTAAAAAAATGACAAGATTATGTACATATGGATCAACACTTTTGTACACTCTACCTAGGAACAAGTGTCGTTCCCAGCACTTCAGCATAGGATCATAGTGTAGTATCTGTGAAGGCCATACTGGACTTTTACATGCAGAACACAGCGATAAGTGAGCAAGTGTTCAAGTTGTTGTCGCTGAGGATCTTTCTCCAATATCTCATTAATGAAAGCCAACCAATCAAGATGGAGGTGTGGGTGGCCTAACAGTTAATGACACTGAGAATGGAATCAGCGAGTCAAGTTCAATCTCTGGCTGAGGCGGTTTGCATTCACTTTGCACTAATGCCCTTAGGAGAGGCATGATCTATCTCTTCTACCCCAGCTATTGGTAAATAGCAGGGCAGGCTGGGCTCTCTATCCATGGATGGCAACCAGTCTGTTCCCAAGCCAGGGAGTGGGGCCCTCTTAATGGTCAGCAAATCGTTGTGGAGCAAGATGAGCACCTCGGTCATTCACTACAGCTCAGTCTGTCTCCAACTGTGCTGACTATTCTTGCCGCTAGACAGGCACGAGAGAATGATCCTAATGATGTGCGCAACTCTCCCTCACTTTAATCCAAGTCAAGTGCAAGTCATGGCTTCAGACCATGCTGTGCACTGTAGTTGTTGCACCACTCAGAACTGAAGCCGAGGTCCTCTTCGCCTACAAAGGTTGAACATAAATGTGAGCCAACTAATCAATACTATTCCCCAAACTCCTCCTCATTTGTTTTATTGGTTAGAGCTCTTAATCAATCCATGACAATTATTAGGTTGGTTAGCCTGCCAGTGGGAATTCTTAACATCAAAATCTGGTTTTAGTGTTTGCGCATCTACTCGATCAAGTTATAGTGACATTTATTTTTTTTTTATTAAAGCTGAAGTCTCTAGGAAATCCCTAACTGGTTTTATCTGCATCTTCCAATAACTCTTAAAAGGAACAGTTTTATGATCCCTACTTGAGACAGCACACCTGCAAGCGTTGGGTTTTTTCATCCTTGAAAATTAGTCTAACTTCTCGGGTAGACAGCATTGCTGCTAAGGACTCAAAAACCTCCAATAATAACGAATGATATCTCTATTTGCATTGAATCTGCAAAAAATGCAGTTACATTAATAAATCTTTCACTTTTTAGCATTATTCTCTATGATGTAAGAAAGAAAAAAAGGCATTTCATGTAACAACCTAATAGCATTATTGTGTTGGAAAAGACTGATGCTTGTGCTAAATGTAAATAAATTCAGAGAAAAAAAGAAAGCATCAAGAAATCAATACCTCCAAAATTCCTAAGTCTAGTTGCAATGTTTATTTGTTGTTTTTTATGCATACATTGATTCTTATCAATGAATGTAACAAAATAGCATAAAGATTAATGATGCTACTTAGTCATTTTCAACCAGCAATTGACATCTTGCTTTGCTATTTGATGTTCTTTTAAACCAAAGCCCATTTCTGATTATCTGTGTCAATGACAAGGCAATAAATAAATCATGTTATTTTTGCTCTGGGGAAGAGATGGGATGGGAAGAGTGTCTGTAACCCAAGAAATTCCAAATTCTGCTGATGACTCTGCACTCACAAGTTCCCTGCCGATTTTGCTTCATTTCTCAATGCTTTCTTTTAAGAGTCTTTTTTTCATTGTTCTTGCTGTTAGGCTAATATACTTATTTAATATAATGAAATTTTGATCGAGGGATTTTTTAAAGAAAAGAAACAGAACAAGAACTGCTTTGCAGCAACCTGATTGATGTATACAGGGTGTCCCTAAAGTCTGGACACATAGGAAATATCACTATTTATAACTAACTATATTTTTTTTTTCCCCACCGATTAAATATGAGTTTGTCAAAAGAAGAAAGGATTGAACTGGTACTTCTCAGTGGACGGTCATATCGAAAGATAGCAGATGATTTTAATGCATTTCATCCCAGAAGGACCCCAATTGGCTTTTCCGCCATGGGAAAGGTGGTTAGAAAGTTCACGTGAATCTCGCAAAGCGCATTGAACTTTGCATCACAAATGGTGGAAAACACATTGAAGATGTTATTTATTAATATTTCAATTAAATAAAATGATGTTCAAATTTTTTTATTGAAAATATGCATTTTGCCTATGTGTCCAGACTTTAGGAACACCCTGTATAATTGCATAAAATATAAACAAACACAGGAATAAAGTAATCAGTAGCAAAACTCGAAAGCACACCCAAATTATTCAATGCCTTAGTTAATTTGTTGTCAAAATCCATCACACTTACGTAAATCATATTCCATCTATATTTTTTAAAATTGAAATTGCCAATAATAAAACTGTTTATCAAAAGTTAATGATTCTGAAAGGCAATGTAAGCCATATAGAGGTATCCCCCGCTTTTTGAAAGTTCGCTTTGTGCTACTTTTTCGCTTTCACAAAAAAGGTGAAAAGCAAAGATTGCATTCAGCATTTGTTTTGCAGCAAGCCCTTATAGAGGCAGCTTGCACTCTCTTCCCCTCTCTCTCCTATACTCCAGTTTCCTGTACCTCCCACACTCCAGTTTCCTGTACCTCCCACCACTTCTACCTCCAATGACTCAGCCTGACATACCATCATCACCATTTTTTGCATCTGGGAAAGCCAAAAGAATTTTCCTATATAAATCACTTGTAACTGCTTTTTCTTCGCTTTAGCCATTTCGGCTTACAAAAGGTTTTTATAGGAATTTTCTACTTTTGGATAGCAGGAAAAACTTGTAATAGCAGGTGAAATTCTCATATTAAATGTGGGTTTGACAAAACAAAGCCATTAACGCAAATCTGAGGAAAACAACAAGATTAATGGTGATCCTCAAAGTCATTTGGAACCCAGGCAACATGAGGTAATCTTACTAGCTATTTAATCTGAGTGATGAACAGTTGGTTTCTGAAAAAGAGAAAGAGAGGAATGCAATGATGAGAACTGTGCAATGGATTAGGTTTATACTGTGTTTGAGCACTTGCAATAACAATGTTTTGCTGTAACTGGCTGACTGATGCTTGCTCTTGAGAGCTGAAACATTTTAGTATGCCACCACTGCCTTCACCAGCCGTAGAGGTTGTTAGGCTAGCAGCTGTGGCAGTAGCAGCAGCAGCAGCTGCAGCCGTTGAAGCAACATCCGCATCCTAGCTCCATCTCTAGCTTGTGTCTTGTATTGATTGTGTTTCATGTTAATAGTCATGCTCTCTGTCGACTTGTAACATACAACTGGTTCAAGCTAACCACTGAATTCAAGTCATTCGTAAAATGGAGAAAAAAAATATAGAAAAAAACTAAGTTCTCTTGTTTTGCAGGTGTTGGGAGCCTACTAGTTTACCTGTTTTTCTACTTGTTGATATCATTAGAAAAAAAGAAAATATATCATTTTTTTTTTTTTTTTTTTTTTTTTTTTTTTTAAATCTTCCACTTATTTTTGTTTTCCTTTATTATACTTGCACAATTTATTGTAATCCACTTCCGGCTTGCTAAGCCAGTCAATGCTTCACCAGAGCTGTACATTTTAGGAGCATGTACCCTACTCTGTCCATTACCTGCCCCTCACAATGTTGGACAAGAGGTTGGACTTTCCCGGTTTGTAATCAGTTGTCTGTCTCCTAGACTGATTGCCAACCAAGACTGAAGAGCCCAGTCTGCTCTATTTACCCATCCCCTTATTTGTTTATTGAGTTTTTGTTAAATATAAATATACACGCATAACTGCAAAGTTACCCAGTATTATTATCATTTGAAGCTACCTTCAAACTCTTTGGGTAAATTATCAGACATATTTTAAAAATCAACATTTTACTAAATTTGAATAAGTAGCAAAATCTGTTAACTTTGATACCAGACAGCTGCAAATATACAGATTTATTTATTTTAGTGTAGGGCAACTATATAATCTCTAAACCTTTAAATGTTCAAAAAAGGAAAGAAATAATTAGCCTATTAATATAATATTCAAGTAAACACATACAATTGTACAAAATATGACACATTAGTTCCTTAATATTACTGCTTTAGACATCAAATTACATGTGTAAGATGTGTATTTGTACTTGTAACTATAATGCAAAACCTTCCGTGCAAGTAACTGTATTTGTATGGGTTTATAGTAATTATAAAGCACTGGATTTTATGTATCTTTTTGAATCTCTAAAACATGAAATATAGAAAGCTGTTAAAAAACAAAGAAACAAAAACATCAAGATATATACATGGAGAGTATTTATTAATAGTCATGGCTTCGTGAATGAAGATTTCCACATCTGTGCTAGTGAGGACCTTGCAGAACAGACAGGTTTTTTTCCCGCAGCAGCTGCATTGGAAGGTCTGGCAACCAGAGGGAACTCTGGTTTTAGGGCACAGCCCCTTCTCTTCTGCTCTTGTTCTGCAGTTTGCTTTGGAAAGGGAGGTTGCCTGGAAGACCTTGTTGCCATGACTCCCTGTCAGCAGCCTCTGTTGTCTACTGGCAGTAGTTGATTGCACAAGAGATTAGGGTTTTTGGGGGTTTTTTCTAAAGGAGTCCCTGTATCTCTTCTGTGGTTTTCACTTGCTCTGCCAGCCAGAGACCAGTCTGTCTAACAAGAGGTATTTGGAAGATGGTAGTCTTTCATCCTCGCTGCTAGGCCTGCCCATCTCCTCTTGCAGAATAGCTTCAATGCTTGTAGCACTGCTGACTTGAGGACTTCAGTGTTACTCTAGTGAACATTGAGAATGATGTGGAGGAACGCTGATAAGAACTAGGAATATGACTGGCTATTTGATGTTTTCAGCTTTTTCTTGAATGTTTTGTGACTGTTCATGAAATGATGCTGAAATGGAAGAAAATTAAAATGACGTGTATGAACATCAAAAGATAATTGGCTGACTCAAAGTCCATTGAGAAATTCAGCCTGAAAGAGCACAGTGTGATCTAGAAGGAGAATGTTCCTAGACAAGATCAGCCAGATGAGAATGTCATGCCTCGTAAGTTACAATTTGCAGACATTTCACTCCAGGCTAAAGAAAGTCTATGTGAGCAAAGGTTAATTGGAAATAATCATTTTATCCTCAGCAAAGGAGAATCACCTAGCTTATATTTTCTGTAATGTAAAACCTGAAAACTACATGAATATTCTACATGTATATTATTAAGTCATTTTATATGTAAGAGATTGCTTTTTTAAGAATGGTAGGTTTTAAGTCAAAAGTTGCACCATATATTTTTTTATTGATTGAAAAAGAAAAAAAAAGTTTTTCTTTCCTTCCAGTGCTGTGAAGATTATATATAAGAGCTTTATAATTATGACAATAAATTCTCTGAAAATATTATTTTTCTATTACTGTATATTTTGGCGTATAAGACAACACTTGAAGCATCAAAAAAAAAAATCAGGGGTCTTCCTATAGGCCAGATACAAAAACAGTGACCGTAAAATTCTATTCAAAATACCACTTGATTGGTTCCATAACCTGCCTTGACCCCACCTTATAACAAATTTTCAAGCTACCAGTATATTAAACATCTGACAAACAGGCACAGCATTAATATTACTGGTAATGTTGGGCAGCCTACCTGAGATGGTGGCTGAGCACCAAAGAGGAGAAAATGCGCCACTGTTGGCTATGTTAAACACCATTTTTCCATTGGTCATTGTTGGTCTTCAAAACCCTCCCTACAGATGTGTTTATTCTAACATCATTTGCTACTAGATTGCAAATACGAAAACACTAACCTCAAAATCCCATACAATCTTTCGTAATGGTGAGTCAGCAAAGATTTCTGGGGTCTTCAGTCTTGGAAAAAGCTGCTGTAGTGTACACAATTTTTATTTTGCACTAAAATCCATTACTAGCTACCTACACACACTTTTTAAAGCTCTTTCAAAATGTGTTGCAATTATTAAATAACTTCTTTGAAGGTTTAATTTTGGTTATAACGGCAAGTAAATAGCATAAAGTGAGTCAAGGTATTTAATTCATTATATTGTTATAACACTGCATCGGTTGTTTGTTGCTCACTGACCTAAACTTCACCACAGATGGTTTGGTAGTTTGGGGATAGTCATATATACCACCAATATAAGCTAAAACCATGAAATTCAGACTGAAATTGGAGTCTCGTCTTATCTGAAGGTCGCCTTTCCACCGATATATGGTAATTTTTTTATAAGTTAACTTTTATTTTGAATTGATACAAAGAAATATATATTTATTTTTGTGTTGTTATTATTTGATGTTTTTTTTTTTTGCTTTGAGGTCAGACAAAACCAATTATGATTATAAGGAAGCCTTTGCTCTGACAGAACAGATGAGGCCTACTAGTTCAGCTAATTAGTTAGTGCCCTTGCGCTGGCTACGGCTTCAGCTCTACTTGCCCAGGGTTCTCATATTACAAGTTTCTGTCTCGGCTCTGGTTTGTAATGTATGAAATAGACTTAGAGGCGACAAGCACTTGAAGTGGCATAACTCGATTCACTCTAAATATTTTACCAATAGCCGGGGGGGGGGGACTGATTCATGCCTTCCCCAATGGCATTAGTGTGAATGCAAACTGACTCAGCCGGAGTTTGAACTAAGCCCACTAAGTCCATTCTCTGTGCTGTTAACCACTAGGCCACCCCGCACCTCTTCAGCTAATTTACCTGCATAATTATTTATCCCACCTGGATTGGCACATTTTACACAGCATACAAAGAAGACCTGCCCAAAATTAAAATAGGAAGTTTTAGGTTCTAACTGGGTTAACTCTGTTTAGAGCGTGGAATGATTGCAGACAATGGACATGTCCTTTCTGATTTGACTAATGTCTTAAATTAATTTTTGAAAAAAGGCACGTATAAGTAAAATTATTTAATAAAATTCTTGTCTTTAAGAACACATTTTATTGTTCAATGAATGTAAAATAATATCATTACTTCTATCTTGTTTTGACCACAATATTATAAGTTTTAATAATTGTTAGTTCCATATCTTTAAATTCATTTTTTTTGTTTTTAACTCATTAATATACATGTTGGTAAAAAGTTCATATAAACGTTGAGATAATTGCATTAATTGAATACTACTTGGCCAATGACTTCCTGCCATTTGCAACATGATTTGTAGTCTAAAGCGCCTTTCTCGAGCTTTTTTTTGGCCACAGTTTGCTTAAGAGCTCTTCTCAGGTTTCAGGCCCCCCCCCCCTGTCAGACAAGGATACGACACAAACAGATAGACAGAAATTCATTTAATATTATTTCAGTCTATGCCCCCTTCAAATGTGCTCCCATTGAGAATGGCTGGTCTAAAGTAGCAATATTTTTGCAATATAAATCATTTCCTTCTACTTTGCATTTACCTGAAGACTTCAAAAAATAAGATATTTCTTTTATTTATCCAAGTCTGGTACATGGTCACATTTATTGATCATACAAAAGGTTCTGAATATAAGAGGTCGGAGTTAAATAAGTCATATTATATAATATGAAATTAGCATGGCTTTTAACTTGGAAAGTCTTTCTCTTTAGGTTTCTTAAATTAATGAATGAAAATCTAATCCACACAAAGATAGCTATAGAAAGATAATATTACCTTAAATTCACATGTTTAAGGGCAAGTTGCTTTTGTATGTCATACAATACTAGAGGGTTATGTCAAGTTATCAACAACACAGGGATGGAAATAGGAAGGGGTACGGCATATACCTATATCAATTTCCAGGTTTTTGGTATGTTCAATATCTACTAATAGACATTACTGTATACCTAATTCCCAAAACTCATTTTCATCACTGCAACAACACCCTTCTCTGGATTTTCTCTTCCCAAAATTTAAATAAGAAAAAAAAAAAGATCTGGCCATTGAAAGAGAACCTGACCACATATCTGTTGTTTGCCATTCATGGCTCTACAATAGCAAACCCAGGTGGACTGTACCAAGTTAAGGGCAACAGCTTTATGCTTGAGCTCTTTCAATTGAGAAGAAGAAAAAAAAAACAAATTCTTCCCAACTCTATTTCCATGCAGCAACAGCAGCAGCAATACAGATTGTTATTGTCTCAGCATCACCC
>VCCN01003315.1:4083423-4100172 GCA_006491835.1 Architeuthis dux
TGTTTCCTGGCGTTGGGGATCATCTAGTCTCAAGGACGCACCCCAATTTTAACTTGCAAAATTTTGAAAAGAAAAAAGAATAGCAATAGGATTGGCCTATGAAAAAAGTAACCCTCAGCCTGTAGGACACAGTAAATTCATGAGATTTATTTCAAGGAAAAACATACTATCTTCAACACCAAAAAATACAGTATTTATTTAATAAATCCTATCTAGTTAATTGTGTATCAGTATATATCAAAGTGTTATACTAAAATCCAAGATAACATACTTCATCAGTTGGCAACAGGAGTTTTGACATTAATTGTGCTTGTTACAGATTTAAACAAATTAGAACCCAGGATATTCACTACTGCTACTGATTCATTCCAGTGTAATGGTAAATAAGCAGATATTTATTATAAATAATTGAACTGCATAACTGTGACTCAGTTCTGCAGCCATCTGTTCACTTAGCTACATTGAGAGCTCAGCAACCCAAGTATGTCTGAACCATTGTATTTGACACAGACACATTTAAATTTAAGTGTGAATTATCTGAAATAAAGAAAAAAAAAGATCTTGCTGTTTGCATGTAGATCTCAATAGCTCTATACACACAAAGAAAGAAATTCTTAACAAAATCTGATTGTGCTTGCAGTGTGTATTTATACAGTTTGTAATCTCTATCATGACACTGGCCTATTCTTGCAGGCTTCACACTATTTGAAATTCTCTCGTATTGCAAACTATTAATATTCATATGAACATCTGAGCCACCGGCCCTTTACATCAAGCAGCTATATCTCGAGATTATCTTGAATTATTCATTAGAGTTGGTAAAGTCGAAATTTGTGACTTCCCCCTGAGAGGGTTTTAATTGTAGTAATTTTCTAAAAAAGAATGCTTCTCTCGAGACAGTGTTATAACTAGTAAAACAATATCTACACACATCAGTGAGATGTTATTCGCTTTTGGGGTACAATTTGTATTATAATGGTGTCTATTTGGCATTTGAACTTGAACTTTACCCAGAAAAAGAAAAATACAGAAAAGAGGAATTTTCTTTGTACACTGAACATTTCTGACACAAAAACAATAGGTCTGTTGCTTTCTTGATGGCTGTTTTTAAAAGATTTCTATAAATTCAAAGCTGATATCCAACTCACACTGTTATGACATATAAAACATTGTTAAATGAGTAATATATCCTGATATCATTGTGTTTGGTTTGTTCCGGACTAATTTCTTTGTCTTTATTGTTTGTTTTTACTCTCTGGCCTTCCTCAGGTTTTGGATCACATTGGGGGGGGTCGTATCTCTGTGTTTTGTGGAATGTCTCCTCCTGACTTGTGTCCTGTCATCGTAACCTCCTGTTGAGGCTTTGCATGTACTCTCATTTCCTGTGCCCATGGAATCCCAAGTTCATTACCCATTCCTTCTTGATCAATTGTTCCCACAATCTATTAATGTTGATACTCGGTTTGTTGATTGGGTTATCTGAGAATAGTGTGTGGGCAGATTCCTTCAAATGTCTATTATTGTTGTGAAAAGACAAAGACAAGGATTAGTCCGAACAAACCACATACAATGATTAAAACAAAATTCAGACAAGAAATGTCCTGATGTATTATACAACCATGAGAACAAAGGATGGTTAAATGCTAGCTACTTTATAAAGTTATCATAAAGAGTACCAACTGAAGATACATCTAACAGATGTAATAGGGGTTTGCATTTAAGATGTGAGTATTTTAGAAATGTTTGTAGTTGTGTGGTAAGCTAATTTCTTTTATTAGGTTGTTTTTGAACATGTTAACAGAAACAGACTTTACTGTTTTGTCTGAACGGGAATTCCAGTATGAAAGGGGTCTTGATGTCAAGAATCTGTCTCTAATACCAGGGTGATGGTGTATCTGGTATTTGTGGCATAAATGACGTGTGGTAGTTTTGCATAAGTCTTGGACAAAATGTAAGTACTTCAACTGGTAATGCTGGTTCAAATAAAATTTAATTTCAAGTTTTGATGCACAAGCTTTGACCTTTCATGGTTTTAAGGCTCAAGCCTTTTTAAGACATTTAATTTTCTCTCAAAAGCATTAGGAAAACAATATTCAGAAAACTCAATACATCATACTCAATACATAACAAAGTAAAAGTGTAACTACTATAAAAAATCCCTAGCCTAGTATTTTCTCTGTGATTTAAACTGTTGACCAGTGTAATACAACTGACTTTACCAAAATTATTGGATTTAAATAGAAGCTAGTAATTACTGACTTTAGATTACACAGGTTGACTAATTATTACTCTTTACTATGATCAGTGCTGAATACTGCTAATAGGAACTACTAAGTACACCTTCTACTTTGTCTTATTACCAGGTTAAATAGCCAGGTTAGTTTAATTATACCTGCTTGTATGGACATCAGGTAATGAAACCTCTGTCATTTCCCTGTCCCTAAGTTTGTATGTTGTCCTTGATGATTTTATTCACTACTTGTGAATAATTCACTAAGCTATGATTTTATCTTACTATAAATCTATTCAAGAAACATGTATTATAATATTATTGCACTCATTGAGTTTTCAAACCAGGCGTAACTAGTGGCTTACACTGGATATTAAGTGACAGTAAGTCTCCTTGATACTCCAGCACTCCTTACTAGCTGTTTTCAGTAATGCTGTCATCTGGATGGTCTTGATTCTTCCTTAGATATCCAGTTCTTCCAACCCTTTTGCATGGCTCTTTGGGACCATTCCAACGCTTCAACAACGTCACCTTCATGTTCCACAATTTTTTTCCATTTTCTTGTTAGGTCTAGATATTTGTCCAACTCTTCACTTTTTTTCAATTTTACTGTGGTTGGCAAGAACACAAAATACAATGTCTGAAGTTTTTTCTCCTTATTTACAATAACTAGATTTGTTCTGGCCTGGATTAGGTGATCCATTTAAATCTCAAAGTCCTAGTGAATTTTATGTCTTTTGATATTTTCTAAGACATGGTTTGTGCATATACCATTTGTATATTCAAATCAGTCGTTTGCACAGTTCCCTGTCGACCACCCTCCCCACCCAGTCATGCCTATTTTTGTACTTTCTGAGCCAACTTGCTACTTAGAGATGAGACAATCATTTATTTTATATCTCCACGCATTCTGTATTTGCTATTTTCTTATGTTTTATCTATCTTGGCTTTTATATAATTGGCTCTTATGATATTGTTCTGGGCCACCATTAAAAAGGACTCAGTTTCTCTTTTCAGATGTACTCTTCGTAACCATATTGTTTTATCTGCTATTATTACTTCATTTTGTCTCCTGAAATGCCTGTACAGTTGTTTTTTGTCCCATTTTTAGATTCTTGTTTCAAAGTTTCCTGTTACTCTGTTCATCCTCCTGTTAGTTCTATTGATTAAAAATATATCCATTAGATTTCATCTGGTCAAATCTTAATCTAGGAGGCTCATGACATTTGGGGTAGCATTCTTTTTCTTTGATTTCTTCCTATGATACTAATATTTGTTTTGCAATCTTGACTATATGTCAAGTCGTTAAATGTATGCGAGTTGTATTTGGTTATGAACTTCTTGAATTTCCTTCTAAATCTAAAGGGCTTGTGTAAAGATCTCTCCAATCTGTCCACTATCTTTTGATTAACCCATTTACCAAAATGTATAGATTTGCCTATTTTTCCCCAGCTGTTCAAATAAAGCAAGTCTAGTTATATTTATTACATGAAAACACAATCCGAATCAAAGAACTGCTCCAGTTTTAAAGAGTATTTGAAATACAGAGATATTCAAATGATAAATATATAGCATTGGATAAAATAGATTGAAATGTTATTTCTTATTCTATTCATTCCTTTATATATCCAAATGTTAACCTATGTTTTTAGAAAATAGTAATTATACATATGTACACATTGTAACTCACTTTTACTTCAGTTCCCTATCTTCTTAGAAAGGCTATTTAGAGTCAGTTATAAGTGGATGCAAATTTACTGATCCCGCAATGTAATATTGATTTCTATCATTAAATATTCAGTTATTTTCAACAAAAAATATCACTTTATTTGCATATTCATACTTTGTATAAATTATCATTTATTTGCACAATTATACTTTGTACTGATGAATAACAATCTTTTCTGATTAAAATGAACAATTAGTTTGTCACTTTGTTAAATATTGATAATAAAAAATTGAGGCATGCAATGATCCCATGGTTGTAATAAAAAATGAAAGATATTTGTTAACTTCTGAATTTGGTGGGATTGGGACATAAGCAAGAATCAGTGATATAGTGAAGAAGGTATTCAATGGTTGTTTTTATTTAAATATTCTTTGAAATATAGCTTCATTAATATTTTATTTTAGAAATTTGAAATTGTAAGTAGTAACTTTAAAAACATTCCTTCTTGTACAGGGCTGAAATTATTTGGCTCATAGGGATAGATTTTCTTTCAATGATTTAATATTATTGGAGAGAACTCCTTTTTTAGGAACTTAGTCTGAGGAACCTTAACTGTTAAATCAAGGGAGTAACTTCTGATTAAAGTTACTTCCCTTGCACTTTTTGGTAATTTTTTCTTTTTCTTTTTCTTTAATTCAATTCCTTAAAGAGTTCCATCCCCCCATTCTGTTCATTGAAGAGTTCCACAGCATTTTCAAGTTGTTCATGAATCTAAGAGTTAACCTATTGTATTCATAGAGAAATTTATCTAGGTACATCAATAGGTCCTATAGCATAATAATAGGTAAAAAAGTATTCATTTTACACAAAAAAATATTTATTTTTCAATTTAATCTCCTTAGAAATGCACTTAATTATACTTAATTACTTAATTGGCCCTGCATAATCCAGGTGTAATAATTGGATTACTTGTTT
This sequence comes from Architeuthis dux, assembly GCA_006491835.1. Classification (NCBI taxonomy): domain Eukaryota; kingdom Metazoa; phylum Mollusca; class Cephalopoda; order Oegopsida; family Architeuthidae; genus Architeuthis; species Architeuthis dux. The sequence goes on from VCCN01003315.1 coordinate 4,088,298, forward strand.
TTGGCCAAGGTTGAATTAATTGTTGAGTATTCTCACTACTATTGTGACCTCACCTCTTGCCACTTCTTATTCCACAGGGTGTAAAGTGTATAAATGGAGGAGTACAATTGAGTAGTTGATGAGCATTGAGTTTCAAGTCTTGCCTTGAGCTTTAAGTCTCGCTTTTGTGTGAAGTCAAATTTTGAGCAGAGCCTCGCTCTGGAAGCAGAGGTTGAAGTCGTGTGGACAGGAGTAAAAAAACATAGTGAACTGGAGTCACACTTCAAGTAACCAGAAGTTCTTTGTTACTTGTGAGACCAGAGAACAACAAAGACTCAAATATATACAACAATCAGCCGACCAGGATTAAGCCAATATAATATAGGTGACAAAGAATACAGCAGTTATAGCAGCAACCTTAACCTACTGTATTCATAGAAAACTTTATATAGATACATCAATAAGTATGTAGCCTAATTAGTAAAAAAAACTTTTATTTTATACAACAAATACATAATTTTCAATAATCTCCATCCTTGGCAATGCACTCTTCAGTGGTGAATATTAATCATATAGATCAACCATTATACATTAAAACTTTCAGATCAAAATTCAAATAATAACTGTGTCAGACTGCAGACATATTGATCCACTGTTGTAATTTGCTTATCTTACTACTGAGAGAAATCTTTTTTAGCTACTTAGTCTTAGCAATCTTAATCTATAGAATCCATAGAGCACTTTAAAGTGAAAATTAAGCTCTTTATACATTTTGCCTCCTACAATCTAAATTTAAAAAGGTACTGTATACTTTAGCGGAGAATAAAGACTACAGGACTTTTGGTTTTAATCAACAACATCATTTGATTGATTAATGTAGGTTAATAATTAACTAATTATTGTCTATAACTAGAAGAGTATAACTAGAATATACCAACTTTTGTTTGGACAATCTAATCTCTTCTTCCCATCGTTGATGTTGACACAACATTTTGGTCGATTCATTCTACATCTTTCTTTAGCTGTAATATGCAATATCCATAAGAACTATTCCATGTTATTGTTTGATACCTTTTTTTTTTTGCTTTGCACCACTGGAGAAAGAGACCAATAAAAGACTCTTTCCTTATGGATATTATATATTACACCTGAAGAAGGTAGTAGAATGAATCGGCCCAAATGTTGTGTCGACATCAAAGATTGGAAGAAGAGATTAGATTGTCTGAACAAGAGTTGGTAAAGATATCTTACTTTCAAATCAAATAGTACAGGAGTCCCTTGATAATAGTGTGGTTCACTCTATAAGGCATGTGGATGGTTAACCCCAAGATCTTTGCTTATATTATTGTCCACTCATCCAGAAAAACATGAATAAAAAATTTCATCAAAAGATTTACTTAATATGACTAAAACATTTAATTTGCAATCAATTAACATATAATTACATGTTTTTTTACACATAATTTGTGATGATTGCAACACCTTTGTTCATTGGTGAACTTGTCTGCCACTCATAATTGACACTCGATTATCCGCGGCTCAGTTATAACACAGTTTGAAAAATTCAGCTTCAGCCTAGTATATTAAATATGTTTACTGTGTTTAGTTTTATATGAACCATGTATATGTTGATGTCACAATATTCAAAATTCTGAAGCCAATTAGTAAGCAAAACCCTTCAATAGATTGTCCTTGTTAAGAATATAAAGGTGATTCTTATCAGTCTGCATTAACTAAAAGAAACCAGTTTCATGTGTTAATTGGCCTATTTAATTGGAAATTGGTTGAAATGATTGGTTAGTTGTGAAAGTAGTAAATCTATAGTGGGCTATTGCTGATCATTTCATTGGTACCTTAGATTTATTTATGAGGTTCTGTTTATTAGGTAAAAAAAACAAAGATTCTTGGTAAACAAACTTGCGTCAAATTATTCTTCATTTAATTAATTAACTTCCTGTTTCTCAAGATACCATACTAAAATGCAGAGTACTTTTGCATGTGATTTATTTTAATTAACTAATTAACTTCCTGTTTCTCAGGATACCAATACTATAGTACTTTTCTTTCTTTCTGAATAAATATACTTGTATGCATTTTTAAGTATGTGAATGTATGCTTAAGGCAGTCCGTCAATATAAATGATGACATCCTCTATTCCTCTACTTGGTATCATTTTTGTGTTTCTGAGATTGAATTATCTTTGGTTTGTCTTTAGGTTTTCATCACTGGTTAGGATTTTGCTTTCGGTGTCCATGAGTTTGTTGGTGGCTTCTCAGGCCAAAGTTAGATGCGCACAGCTTGCCGCTGGTTCGGCAGACGATACTGTCCTTGGGAGCAAGGGTCTGACAGACTAGCTCTTTATTACTCAATGACAGGTTTCCCATATTTCCAAACAATGTATTGCTTTTAAGAAAAAACAAAAAGAATAATCTCAGCATGTTTTTCCAAATTTCTGTAATTGAAAGGTTTTCAAAAAATTATAGCAAAAAGTTGTCCCAGAATTGAAATTTAAACTCTTGAAAAACAAACTCAAGTTTATGTTCCAAATTTGACTTGTACAATATTTTTGTGTACATTGGGGACATGTGTAGCCTGTAATTAGTCCTGTCTATGTATGTGTGTTTATCTATAATATATCAATAATAATTTCTCTGATCATGTAAATTAATAAATAGGTTCATAGAGAAAATGAGTAGGAGCTGTTTATTAAATGTTTGGATCTTAAGTTTTTTATGTTCATACCAAATAAAGTTAAGTTTATTGGTCTACTAATGTAAAATATCAAATGAAGGTCAGTAACATTGCATCACATCGGTTTTTATCTTCTATTTGGAGGCTTAACTTTTTTTAATAAATTAATTTTTCTCTAAAATCACTTTATTTATCATGAGATTATTATCTACTAGTTGAGATATCTGACTTAGTTTTTGTGATTGTAATAGAGGTGTGTTAGGTATAACTTTCATTCAGCTTAGGACCACAGGGAATATAAAGTCAATAAAGTGTTTAGATACACCTATGTTTAAAATACTGCTTACCAAGTGGTTTAATGAAGAAACCACATTTTTTTTACCATCTGGTCTGTCATGATTATTGACATAGACATTTAATGCCACAGTAACATTGAGTAAGAAAAGACTTATCCAAGGTTTAACTCTTAATTCAAGGACTACTCGTAACTGCTTGTAATTGAAAGTGGAACTCTTCCATGAATAGCATAAAAATTAGAGAACTCTTTTGCGAATTGAATGCAACATTTCTTTTAAAATTACCTAAAGTTCAAAGGAAGTAACTCTAATCAGAAGTTATTTCCTTAGATATTGAAATCCATTTTTTATATATATATATATATGAATTTAAATGTTAAATGGAACTCAGACCCTTTTTAAAAAAACTATTACCAGCTGATACTTGCCACACAGGCTTTAGGATTGGCATAGATGTTTGTCTGATAGAATGTTCTTTCTATTTAATTTTCTTTCTGTTCACTTTGAACAATACAAAGATTATTTTTCAAGCCCTTAATTAGATTTAACCTCTGATTTCTCTGCTGATTTGTGATGCTGACCTTTTCCACCTGACAGATGTGACTTGGAAAAGGGTTGTTGAGATCAAGTGAGTTGGTTAAAAAAAAAAAGCATAAACAATCTCTAAGATGTTATCGCCATATTTAATTAGTAGATTATTAGTGCCTGTTCCTAGGGTATTTGGACACTTTTAGTAGGATGTTGAGGCATCTTGAAAGATTACTGTCAGTTGAAGCCAGAAGGTGATATTGACTGACGAGACCAACCAGTTAGTAGATATCTCTGATGTTTCATCCTTATGCAAGAGAATGAAATTATTGTTTATTTTTCTGATTATCTCCATGGGTCCATAATGATCTTTGTAGTAAATTCTGTTTATAAATTCAACATGATACTTGGTTTATGATTGAGGCCAGTATATAAAAGGCTTCATGCTGCATACAGATTACCTCATCATTGATTTTAGATGGTTGTGTTTTCAATTATTCTTTTTGATATTTATATCCTATGGTTTTCACAGATTTTACAAGTGTTTAACTGTTTTTTGTTATGGAAGAGTTGTGGGTGGCCTAATGGTTTATGGCATGGAAAATGGAATTGGCGAACCCAGTTCAAACTCTTGCTGTTACAGTTGGAATTCACTTTGCACAAATGCCTTCGGGAAAGGCATGAATCCATCAGAAAATAACACCAAATATCTATCTATTTATCATTCCAAATATCTATTTATCTTTCAATCATTGTTTGTTGAATTGCTTTTATTAGATCTTTCAATTTCAATAGTTTTCATAACAATATTGTAAATATAGATTTATATTATTTCATATTAATATTAATAATATAATTCATAATAATGCAAACTACCATAATTGGGTGAAGCAGAATAAACAGTTGGAGCTCTTTAGTCCTGTAAGGCAGTCCATCTTGATCATCGGGCTAGCACCCTAGCTCTGTAAAAACCCACAAGTGCTACAGAAACAATGATTGGGTCTCCATGGATCATTCAAGAAAGGTAGACCAAATCATTGCCTCGTATATTGTGAGATACAGGAGCAACTGAATCGACCAGGTTTTTATATCTAGATCAGGCATGGGCAACCCTTTTTGAGCAGCGGGCCACATGAGATATTGCTAATCATAAACCGGGCCACAAATTCACTGTCAGAATAACTTGCATAGCTTGCATGCACCATTTCGGTGAGCTCTGTTTGCCTTTTGGAAAAAAGTGTATTTAGGCTACTGTTCTGTTTCTTCAGTGTTTCAATTTCCTTTACATCTCCTTTAAATTTATCATACCCAGAATGTTTAGTTGTGTAATGACACGTTAAATTCTTTAAAGGCGGAGTGGAATTCAGAACATATTAGACACCTTGGTCTGTTTTTTACTTCAACAAAGAAGTAATATATTTGTCCACTTATCCTGGAATTTTCTCATTTCTTCAAACGAGGTTCCCTTTTTCTTAGATGAAATTTTAATAAAACATTATTTTCCTCATGGAATTAAGCGTGCCATTCAGAAAGTCAAAAGGGACACAGTTTGCCCATGGCTGATCTAAATGTTCATATTAATTCAGTGTTACTGACACACAGATAGCAAACATTATTTTTATTACTTTTATCACACTTACAAGATATTTAATTCAGGATACATTGTAAATTACTCAGTTTGGTGCCTTGAAACTGACTTCAAGCTCTTCATTTTTATTAAAGTACAGAGGACTAGCATTCTTTATTTTTGCTCAGAAGAAAAAGATCTGTTTTTATTTTCCTAATTATTGATTATAAGGCAGCATCAGGAACTTTATTATTATTCAAGTAGCTATCAGTATTGACAGTGACTTATTCAATCAAAATGAACAAGTGGTTAAGATAACAATAATCAGCACATCAGGTTGGAATGTGCACATTTCCTCTCTCAATTGTTTTTCGATTAAAGCAATAAAACATTGTTACTTCCGATTTTACGTATACACTTAAGTCAGTCAACCATAAAAATCTCATGATCGATTGGATTTTTTTTTTTCCCTTAGATGTTACAAAATTTGTTATCTTCAACATGAGGTGTTATATTTTTATAGTTGCTTTAGTTTACTTTTTTTATAGAATGGACTATGAATTATGAATATATATTGAAGAATCCTTTACCGATAAATTTGTTGGATCAGAACTTATTTCTGTCTTCTATGGAGTCTTTCATTTGCATAGTTATTAAGTTACTTAGGACCGAGTGTTGGGACCAGAGGTATTAGAAACCGTCAACCAAAACTGTAAAAATAGGTTTCTTCAGTTTTTGAGTTGGTCTGGCTGGCTATGTATATATGTATCATGCATACAGGGCCCACCGATGGAGCTAGAGGGCTGCAAATTTCAACATTTACTGTCTAGAAAAAAACTTCTTTTTTTGTTTGTGTTTGTTTTTAAATTATCCCCATAATAGGTTTTTAGTGGGGGTTCAATTTACTATGTAGGTTTATGTTGAATTGATCCCTTAGTTTGTGTCCAACTTATTTATTGATCACCCCTTTTTTCCAATCTTTTAATCACTCCCAACATGGTATGCTGCCAAAAGACATTGGTTTCTATAGAGTGACTAACCAGACCTGTTGATTACGTTTTTGATTGGAGTCTTTGATGATCGCCACATCTTACAGTTCTGCAAGTTTTTATATAAACTCTGCCACTTACTTTAACTGAGGTTTCTTGTTGATATTGAATTAAGTTCCATGACTATCGGTCTCACACTGTTGACAAGTATGAACAGTTGCAATCTTTTCCTTATTTCTTGGAAAGCCTTGTCTTCCATTCAATGTAGCTGTCACCAAAAGCAGACTTGAATGTCTGGGACAAGTTCTACAGATGCTGTCTGAGAGGCTTCTTTACATGACATAAGCCAGACAAAGCCATCATGGAGGAGACCGCAAGGAGTCATTGTAATGACTTAGAAGATGTTCCACAAGGACTGCCGAACCTTTGCTGTTGTCCGCCGCAGTGCTTTGCCTGGTTGGCACACAAAAGAAAAGGACCTATTCTCTTGGCTGACAACTATGAAAGATCTAGGTGTCAACAGGGCCCAGTGGAAACAGTGCATTGGGAATGTGCTGACAGTTGACCAAAACGACTATAAAATACTTGTTGCTTTTCAGTGTTAAATATTATAGCTGATTCTCTACAAGATTTTTTTCTTTATACCATATGTTATGCAGCCAAGTTTTTTATCAATTTCTTCTTATTATTGTGGTTTTGAATGATTTTTAAACAGCTTTCTTACCATCTTTTTCTATTTTTTATTTCCAGATCACCAGAAACTTGAAAGAGAAGCTAGAATTTGTAGGTTGTTGAAACACCCAAATATTGGTGAGTAAAATCAACCATCTGTTTATCTTTCTCAAAATCTGTCAAAGCACCTTAAATTGCCAGCCTATGCTTACTTGAACTACATGTGACACTGTTCATTCAGAGTAAAAATGATAACTTTAACATTGGGAAAAATTCTAATACCCTAATAAACTTGAAATTGTTAACAAAAGATCTGACAAAACAAATATTCAGTAGTATACATAATAATAAAATCTACTAACAAATGAATAAACATCAAGACATCTATAAAAAAAAAAATGACTTCAACCCTGATATTCAAAAGTACAGTAAAACTTAAAGCGTCTGTCTCTTAAGAGACAACTCCCAATAGAGTATGAACAGCCGGTGATGAAGTCCCGGTTTCGGTTGCATGTGTCAGCTTAGTGATCCTTGCAAGTCTCAATTCTGGTCGAGACTAGGGCTTTATTCCTTCAAATCTTTACTACCACCCCCTTTGGCAGGATGCAAGTCCACCAAAGGGATACCTCCACCCTAATCGCACAGTTTAGAGTGTACTCAATTAGCTGCTGAGTATACGGAAATGTGTCCTAATGAAGAGTTTTCACACTCTTCACTCATACTGGGAATCAAACCCAGGGCCTTCTGTGTGAGGCAGATGTGCTAACCATTACACTATCCAAGCAGACTTAATATTCAAAGATTGGCATAAAAATTCAAAGGATTTGTCTACATTAAGAAATCAGAAAGCGACAGTACATTTTTTGTACCATTGTTCTAAAGTATCCTCTGACCAACCGGAACATAGCAAAGGAAACATTTTACAAGAGAGTACACAGAAAAACCTGGAATTCGATTGTGGCATGTGAACTAGACATACTTGCACATTGCACCACTAGGTGTCACGAATCAACACTATTCTGAGCCAGTCTGCCACATGGCATGGACTGAATAACTGAAGTTGTGATAGTAGGTAAAAAAAAAAGACATTTAATTCTGCCATTTAGTAACTTCTCAGCATTTAAGGTGAGCGTCGGTATCCAGAAGCAACAATGCCTTTACATTACTGAGAGAATCTTCAGAACATCTGTCTGGAAGCGCCTCACATCAGGGACAAAGTGTTTAAAGAACCAGTTAGAAAAAATCTTTGAAGTAAACTATACATTCTTTGAGCTGGTGTAAAAAAACAGGCAACTGATTCATGTCTTTAAGAGTGGGTGGTTTCTTTGATTTCTCTACCACCATGGGCTTCAGGCACTGCAAGCCATTAGCATTTGCACAAAGACACAAAGAAATTTGCTCCTTACTTAAATTGTGACCAGGAGTGCTGTGTTTATGTTTGTAGGCTAGCGTATTTTCAGGAACATCACAATAGAACAGGCCAGTTTCATCGGCATTGTGAACCCGTGATAAAATAAGGCCCTCAAATTGAATAAGGTCATTTATAAATGAACCTGTGAAGTCTCTGCCCTTAAAGATTCACCTTTCTTTTTCAGTTTTTTTTTGTTCACAATACTATGCCTTATCTAAAATGCCACAGCCACCCATCACTTGCCTTAACATTAATTCCCATGTGTTTTCTAAGAGTTTCACATACGGATTTCAGTTCAAGACTTTGTACATTAACACCACTAAATCTCTGTTGAGCATACCACTTATACACAGCTTGCGTAACTTTGGTATGTTTTCTACTTCCCACTGTAGAGCCACATTTAGAGCTATCAACACTGCATTTTAAAGAAAACTTACAATTTGGCCTTTGATTTATGGATATCAGAAACAGTTTGTTTTCTTATGTCGTAAAATTTCACAAACATATGCTACTGAAACGCCTTGCTCTAATTTCTCAATTAGCTCTAATGTCTGTGCCACATTTAAGTTTACACGCTTTCTTTCTTCTCTATTACTTAATGCCTTTTTGAATTTGAAGGATTGCAAAACTATTTAATAAAGAATTAACAATTAAAAATTCACAGCCACACTATACAAACTTATATGTAATATATGCACACACACATAGGCTGGGAATGACACTGGTCATACATTGGGCTGCAACTGGACCATGATAGCATTTTTTATATCAGTAAAAAGAGAATTTTTCCGACCCAGGCAAAATCTTTTTTGTGAGTTTTTTTGAATTCATCTCATTTTTTCGATTTATCATTTTAAAAATGGTTTTACAATGATTGAGACAATTTAAGATTTCTGGATGAGCTCTGATAGGAGAATTGATAGAACAGATAAATACAGTCATTTTTTAAATTTTCAAGAGTATTATTAATAATTAACTTTTTATCAAGACTTAGATAATTCATTATTTTTTCTGTTCATCAAAACTGCACCAAAATCTTTATTTTATATGAAACTGGACTATTTGTTGATTTCCTTTGCCTAGCTTAATATAAAATCGTAGGCCTATGAGTCTGCAGGTCTAACCTAGGCCCAAAACGTTTACTGTTTCCAAAGCATAACTTGTGTAATGTTTGACCTCGTAATTATAGGTTAAGACTTTGAGACCAATTTTTCTTTAAATAAACATGAGTTATACTGTTGAAATAGTAAAAATTTTGGGCCTGTAGACTCGTAAGCTTAAGATTTGGGACTAAGTTAGGCAGCTGAAGTTAACAAATAGTCTCATTTAATATAAAATAAAGATAATGTTATTACAAATGTTGTTTTACTTACTGTATCCAATCATATGATAGGTTATTTTATTATCCTATTTTTGCTATGCAATTGATAAGATGATCAGAATTGAAACGTAAACAAACATTGGCCATTGTGGAGGCTATTTGCATTGCATACCATATACCAGTACTGCATACCTTTCATTAGTTGACTTGACTCCTCTTTCCTCCAATGAATTGCCATTTATGAAAAGGGTGTTAAAATGGAAATATTAGCTGATATATTGTAATTTATTCAAAGCATTTAATAAAACAATCATTAAAAACCTTCAAAAACAAATTAAAAACCTGAACGATCAGATAGTTTTCCCTTACGCCGAGAGAAACATGTTTGAATGTGAAAATTCAAGTTACAATTACTGAATCTATTATTGGTAACTTTAAAACCCAGACTCGAACATTACACTAAGTATATGATAAACCCAGATCTTTCAATTTCAAAGTTTTCATAACAATATTGTAAATATAGATTTATATTATTTCATAATAATATTAATAACATAATTCATAATAATATAAACTATAATAATTGGTAGAGACAGAATAAACAGCAAGCCATTGGAAACTAATTTGATAATCTCTAGAATGTGATAGCAAGCTGAGACTCTCCAAAAAAAAATCTTTTTTAATTTAAAAAAAAAATTATATTTCTGATCGGCACAATAATACATGTTTTTTTATATACCTTGTATAATTACATAATGATCTCAATAAATTTCTGATTATTACCCAGGAACAACAAAAAGTAAAAACAAGTTGCACAGTGTAAGGGTCATAATGCTGGAGATGGTTTTCTCTCCGTGCCTTTTGTCATTGGCTGAATCTTTACTTGCTGAGGAGCATATAAATATTGATTATTTCTAAATTTAAAATATTTTAAAGTTTAGACAGTATTGTGTGTATTTATAAATGAAAAACATACACACTTTACTAAGCTAGAGGGCATTTAACACAATGCAATACTAGTAGCATAGTGAGAACAATATCAATCTGAAGAAGTATACATCTAAATTACAATTAGAAAAATAAATATAAATTCAAATGCATGAATTAAATTTCAAGTTTGTATAAATATATTATGTTTATTTTTTCCTTTTGGCGCATAGGGCTGCAACCACACCATTCTGGGTAATGTTGCTGCGTTTTCAGTAGCAAAGGTTGTTACAGGGTGAAGTTGCTAGCCCTGCACCCAACCCTCCTTTTTTACCTGTGCTTGGGACCAGTAGAAGAGCCTTTGCTATTTACCCTTAGAAGGAGGGAAGTGGGTTCATGCCTTTCCCAAGGGTATTATTGTGATGTGAACACAAGCAGCCTCGTCTGAAACTCTAACTAGGTTTACCAATTCCATTTTCCATACGAGTAACCAGTGTTGCCAATTTAGCGCGTTTCGCGCTAGATTTAATGCGTTTCTTGTTTTGGCAGTGCAGAAAGCGCTAAATTAACGCATTTCAGCCTAAAACATTCTGGCCGTTTTTGACCATTTTTAGTGTCTTTCTGGTGGTTTTTTGGCCATTTCTGGCTATTTTAAAAAGTTTAGTGCTTTTTGGCAGTCAAACTAGCACAAAAATATTTTTGAAGTTGGCAACACTGCCAGTAACCACTATTGCACTTGGACTTCCTTGTATATATACTTACTTTTTTAGACATAAGAATATTTAATGTCTTTTATATTTCTATCTTAAGTTTGCAAATGCTGATTAATTCTGTGTAACAAATATGTGTAATCTTTATATAGTATAATAATTATATAATAATGAAGTTAATTAACACCAACAGTAGCTTTATAGAAGATGTAGAAGTAATATGAAATATACTATCAAATAGAATTCTTTTGTAATGAAGTTAATAGTATATGAATTCTCTTGAGAAATCAGATTTTACTCAATAGCTGTTCACACCGAATGGATATTTGCCTTATGAAGACCCAAAGTCTTCAATTTATTCTGTAATGATGTTGAAATGCAGTTGAAGAGGAAATCACCTTCCAGCAATTGGCCACGGCTAAAACAGTCCTGATTCTTTTGAGATATAAAGTTGGATAATTTTTTCTCAAATCTTTCTTTTTCCCCTCCTTTTATAGACTGCAAATGAAGAAAAAAATGCTGCCCCCCACTCCATATTCTTAAGATTTGGAAGATAGGAAAAAGAATATTAAAAAAAATAGTTTATTTGTGAAGTAGGAAGAAAAGATAAATGTGGTTTGTTTGTGAGGTTGCAAATGTAGATGTTTGGCTAGTTTCTTTGATGATTTGTTGTAACTCTATATTTTACTCTGTAACCAGCTTTTGATCCTAGGTGAGGCTTGTTTCTTCTTTTGGCATTGAAAGACTGATAAGCGAGTTAAGTTTTCCATTTCTCTTTCTTTTA
>VCCN01003315.1:4127814-4167640 GCA_006491835.1 Architeuthis dux
CATAAAAAATATAGACATTTATACATTTGGCTATTGATTTTACAAATGCACCAACGGACTGACAAATCAATCTGAGAGCTAAGTATTTGCTCAATACTGTTTAGACTGTTTCAAGTGTGGTCCCGGTCTTTTTAGGTATATATATTGTTAGGTTTTCTGATAAACTTGTGCACATAATTTTAAGTAGTTATTTTTAGCTTATAATGGTGAAGGTAGTTATTATAACTGTTTTTATACAGTTTATTTTTTAGTGTCTGGTAGTTAGGAATAGATAGGCATGACTGCATAGTTTTTATAGCGGAGGTCTATATGGGTGTGGCTAAATATTTTTGGTACTTCTGTTTGTGTAGGAGTTGATAACATTTTTAGTTCCTTGGTTGGGGAGGTGTAGTTAGGTGTGGATAACAAAAACCTTTTTGTGTCTATGTATATATAGGCATATATTTTTTCTTAGAAATACATGAGACCTATTCATGTGGACAAGTATTTTTCTGATAATATGAATATATTGTGTGTGAGACATATGTGTATGTCTGTAATTGTTATGATGGATTATATAAATATAAAGCTGAGCGAAAAAGAGTTTCTTGCTGCAGCTTGAAATTAGATTTTTCCCTCCAGTTCAGTGCATGTAGGATAATGGATTCACTGGCTAAGTACAGTAAGCATGAATCTTGAACCTTTCAGTTTGTTTAGTCATTTCTTTGTTGAATATGTGTTATTCAAGCTGAGTTAAACCTCAGGCTTCTTGGTTTTCAATTTCTTTAAGCTTGTGTGATTCCTGCTTTGTTGTACAAGGTCTTTGTGAAGTTAGAGACAATAGATAAAGCTTGTTGAACACAGTTGGTCTTGGACAAAACAATGAAATTCTTTAGTTTTGGATAGCACCAACCTAACAGTAGACAAAAATCACTCAATAAAATATTAAAATAAAAACAAAAAAACCATCATCATCGATCTTTTCTACAAATATTTTCTGGTTGGGAACTTTTGTAATATTAAATTATCAGAAATTAATAATTTTTCATTAAATTTTACATTTTAGCTTACTGAGATATTTTATTAGAAATATATTTATTTTAAACTGGTCATTTGGATTATTATTAATTTTTGACTAATACTTCTTTATTTCAAATAGTGATGTACTGGAATATCAATCCAGTCAGATATCCGGCGCCGGATTCCCAAACAATTATTACTGCCATCATGTGAATCCGGCACCGGATATCTGACCGGATTGATATTCTGGTACCTCACTACTCTCAAACCCTCATTAGTAAGCAGTACGGATTGCGATAAAAAGCAAGAGAAATAAGATGAAAAAATACTAGTCAAAAGTTAATAATAATTGATAATGCTTCATCTAAGAAGTCTAACCATCAGGAGTCATTCAAATTTAGTCATAGCTATATTCTTATGTATGGGAGTGGCAATGAATAGAAAAAGAATATGATGAAAGAAATACTAGTCAAAAATTAATAATAATTGACAATGCTTCATCTAATAATATATACAAAATAATATTACTACTAATACTACTAGTGCATAGTCATTTGTATGATTTTTCAATTTGCTGTGAAAATTGCTGATTGATGTAAAAAGAACAGATTTTAATATCAAACAAAGACTAAAAATTATAATTTTGCACTGCTACTGGCAACAGGCTGTGTGTGTGTGTATATATACATAAATATGTTGTATTTTTATTCCTTCTTTTTTACATTTGTTTTTCTTCTTTTGTAATAAAATGTAACTTGACAAAATCACCCAACAAAATTTCACAAAAACAATCCTTGACATCATACTATTCTAAAAAATACAATGCTGCATAATCTTGGTATTTTTTCCAATTTTGTTCTGGAAGTATTATGGAAAATAAGCAAAAAGCAGGAGGCCCCATTCAGACTGATGGGCATTCTCTTGGCTCTGTCTTTTCTTGTGAAAGGTTCTTTTTAATCTGATGTGTTGATCGGTGGCCCTTATTTGATCTTAAAATTGCTAGGGGAAAGAAAGTTTTTTCAAATGGTGAAATTTGATTCCATTCTGAAAGTGAGTAGGCATTTCTGCTTATTTTTACAAGATGAAATTTCAAACTTTGCGATCTGTGGTATATCTTTGTTTGAGGCATTGAATGCGAACTTCAAGATCTATATAATTCCATGCCTGGCGCAATGTATTAGATAAGATTTATGAGTAGAATGAATACAATGAAATTTATAATCCTTGTAAATGAATTCAACTATGCCGTCATTATTTTCAATCTATGCTGCTTGCGTGCTACCATAGAATGACGGCCTGAGTTGAGGTGTGATAAAAACAACTAAAACATTAAGATGAAGGTAAAAAGTAGTCAGAATTAATAAAATATTGGGTTACAATATTTCATCTAATAAATAAATAATAAAATTGCTTTAATAATACTACTAATACTAAAAACAAAAACAACAAACATGGCCCTGATAATCGGAGTAAAGGGTAGGTTTAAGAGTTAATATTTGATTTTTGCTGGCCATGAAAGCTTCCATGGTGGAGCGTGTAAAGCAGCTGGTCGTAAAACCAGGCTTCCCCCTGGGAAAGAGGGACGTGAATTTGACTCTCAGTGAAAGCTTACTCTTTATTTCCGAACCACGCTGTTTGCTTGCTGCCGTAGAATAATGGACGAAGTTGAGTTGTGATAAAAATAACTAAAAAAATAGGATAACGGTAAAAAGTACACAAAATTAATAAAATATTTGGAAAACCAATGAAATTCTTTAGCTTTACCACCCTAATAGTAAACAGCTGTATAATTTGCTTATGAAATGGATATATAGGTAAACACGCATCTCCTTCATTCTCTTCATAGACTGGACAATGATCAAGCTGTTAGCAAAAAAAAATAACCAAGGCGTGAAGAAATAAATAATTATGGAAAATTGTTCATATTAATTTTAAAATCAGTAATAATCAATATTAAAAAGGTTCTTTTTCAGTCAATAGATATTTTTCCTGTTCAAAACTGAGTACTTGTTTTCTAATTTAATATTATTAAATTATAAGACTATTTACATGTCAGTTTGTTATTGCACATATCAAGTACACATCTTATGGGTTGCTAGGTAACCTTTACTCTTGGCATTTATACAGTGGGAACTTACAACTAGAAGCTTGAATAAATAGATACTTGGATAAGTAGACGTAGCCAGAAAATGAATGAATATGTATATATCACACACACAAACGCATCCAAAGAATATTGACTTGTTAATTTATAAAGAATAAAAAAAATGTTCAATATATTTTTAGTATAGCAGCTCTTATAAGTTCTTTTGAAATTTCAAATAGTAAATTACTATGTATAGTATTTCTGAACTAACCTCAGATATATGAACAGATTCAGATATTTTTGTCAATTACATACTACTGTCTGCTTTTTACAATTTGATTCATTCACTGCTATTGAATACAAATTTTGAAATATTTTTATACTGACATTTTGATATCAGTATATTTTTTATTTAATCTTTTTGAAGTTGAATAACTCACTCAGTCAAATTACATTACCTGGAACTATTTATATAAAGAGAATATATATATACATATATATACTAGCATAATACTCATAAAAAATAACATGATTATTTATGTATGGATGAATTATACAGATATATATATATTTTAGTATAAATGTATTTATTAGGATCAAATTAACTTGCAAATACTAAGATACAACATTATTGTTTGTAATTATTTGAATTAGTCACTTATATTTCCTTTTTTTTTCTTTCTTTTTTTTTTTTTTTTCAAATATTGGTGCATTGAACTCGTTTAAAACAACAAAAACTAACACACTGCTTTCATTAAATTTGACTAGTTTTTACCTTGTCATAGAAACAGTGGTCCGAATTAATAAGTTGTATAAAAACTAAAATTACGATGAAGGTAAAAACTAGTCAAATTTAATGAAAGTAGTGTGTTACAATACTTCATCCAATAATAATAAAGATTGAACAAACACTAAATTTAACATTTTCTTTGAATTTTTATTATATTTTAACAATACAGTCACTTGCTTTAAAGTTTTTTTGAATTAATAGTTAATTTTATTATTATTGGGATATAGACATTTAACTTGCTATTTATGTTAGATAGTCATTACCAGGCAGCACCCACTTCCTCTCATTGTGGTTCTAAGAAGTAGGAAAATATTTGTTAACGGTTGAATCAGGTAGAATTATGTACCTTGAAAAAAATTATTATTTTATCACAAGTTCTCTGTCCTTGAAAATTGTCTCAAAGTTGATAATGGGGGAGGGGGGAACAGCTTTTTGCTGCCATTGTATGGGCAAGTAAAGTAGTTATGACAGAGTAGTTTGCTTATGTCCTCATTCACCTGCTTCTTCATTAACTATAATGGCATGCCAGTGACAAGACATTTTTGTTAAGATATCTGGCAACAAGACAGAGCACAGGGAGAAGTAGATTCATTCCTTTCGCAATAATTAGTTTGAAGTGAACATAAGCAGCTTCATCTGAAATTGAACTCTGTTTGCCAATTCCATTTTGTTCCATGCGGATAACCGTTACACCACCTTGCACCTTCAGTCTTGAAAACCGTTCCAGACATTGTTTTGCCCTCCATCTGGTGAGTGCTAGGTCAATTACACTCAGTTAATGACTCCCGTATGTCTGCTGCGTTGAGAAGTAAACATGTTTTCTTGTTATCTCCTTTGGTTCTGTGCCAGTTTCAGTTGTTTGCGCCATATATGCTGCACTTTCTTGCATATTCAATGTAATTACTATTGTAAAAATAAAGTTTTGTGATGCAAATGATTTATTGTTCTGTGAAGATTTAGTATAAAGAAAAGTATAGAGAGATGACTGCAATGTGGAATACTGAAAAACAATGCACTAATTTGTATTCTTGTCCATGATGTCATAAATAGCTGAAGCAGTGATAGTAAGTTATTATTAATTTTTTCAAAGAAGCAACAGCTCGGTGATTAAAAATAGGTTTATACTTCCTCATCAAAACAAAGTAAAAGCATTTGCAGGTGTGCGCCATTCTCAGAGAGCTCCACATACTCTATTTTTAGGATAAAAAGTTTCTTTTTATTTATGTTGTATTAAGCTAAGCATGCCTTTATTGATCTTGAAAGTTGAACTGCAGACCTTATTGTTTCTATTTTAAGGTTCCAACCATTGTGCTATTATTCAGATTAAGTTCAACACACCTTATTACCTCTGCCAACGAAGTTGGAGAAGTATATATATATTCGGTTGCAATCGTCTGTCTTTCTGTCCACACGATATCTCTGAAAGTACTCAATGGATTTCAATGAAATTTTGTGGATGTGTGGACAATAGGCTATTGATGAAGTGATTAAATTTTGGGGCAGATCCATGCACAATTACCTCCCCATAAGTCATAGTTATATGTCCACACCAGATAATATCGCCAGAATTTCATGTCTGTCCAATTATCTCCAAAAGTTCTCAATAAATTTTGTGGAAGAGTGGAGAATAGGCTACATTGATTTCTGTCTATACGATATCTCCCAAAATTCTCAATGAATTTCAATGAAATTCTGTGGAAGGATGGGTAATGTGCCATGGGGTGATTAAATTTTGGGGTGGATTGATGCACAATTACTTTTGACAATGGCAGAGTTATGCACTCTATGAGTTTTTTCTAGATTATTGAGTTTTAAAAACTATTCTAGTTATTCAAATTAAGGTTAACAGTGTTATTTACTTATGAGGCAGTAAGGATTGGACTCTGAAGTCCAGTCCAATACTCTTACCACTAAGTTATGCCTTATAGCATTGCTAATAATATTGGTTTAAATTTACTTTTTACAGATAAATTTTATGAAAATTCCTAAGATGCTATTGACCTCACAATCTTTAATTCAACTATTGACCATTGAATGTTTGCCCAAAGCATATTTTCTATATATAGAATAAATTTGCCCATGAACTATCTCTGCTAAATTGATTTGTTGCTATGTCATATATCTTTTTTAGAATTTAAGGTTGGATATTAATATTTATGATGTGCTAGCAAATAGTCTTGATCATTAACCCATTCTACACTGCAAGGCTTTGGAAGAGCAGGTCTGAGAGATGGATGAGAAGATACAATGTTTCATATAAGTTTGCCTCATGTGCCAGTAATATCACTATTAGAAACCATCAACCAAAACTATCAACATAGGTTTCTTCAGTTTTTAAGTGATTCTGGCTGGCTGGCTGGCTATCTATCTATCTGTGTCGCACGTATAGGCCGTGCCAATGGAGCTAGAGGGCTGAAAATTTAAACATATACTCCTTATGTCTACAAAAAACTTCTTTTTTTTTTGTTTTGTTTTTTTTGAAAATTCACCCCCAAAATAGGTTTTTAGTGGGGAGTTCAATTTACAATGTAATTTTATGCTAAATTGGTCCCTTAGTTTGTGTCCGGCAGCGTTCACACGTTTTTTGTTGAAAATTCTGGCCCTTTTAGTGATCGTTGCCCAACATAAGTTGAGAGAAGTAATTTATTCATTCATAATTTATTCATTCATAGTTTATTCATTCATAGTTTATTCATTTTCAATTTTCAACACAGCATGCTGCCAAATGACGTTGGTCAAGTGACTGTTTCTATTTAGTGACTAACCTGTTATGTTTTACTAATTTAAAAATAACTTAATGAAAGTAAAGTTATGAAAAATTAATGTGTTCATTACTTGAATATGAGCAGTGTTTTCAGAAGTGTGAAATATTGATTCATCTAACAGTCTTGGGATTACAAGTTTCAAAATTAAATTTTTAAATTTATTATTTTGATTACAATGGTATATTGTGGCAATGAGCAAATATTTTCGGAAAATTCTTATGCATATCATTTATTAAAAACTATTTTAAAATTATAAATACTTGTTATATATTCAGTAATATGGCTTGACTAAAGAGGGACATGGCTGGTGTGATCGAAGGACATGTCTCTTATGTTTGATAAATTGAAGTGATTAAAGGAAACCATATGACGAACTAAGTACATGTCTTGGAATTGACCAACCAAGGAAACATCATGCTGATGTGGATTTGACCAGGGAATCTATAAAGCAACCACCAAGTATTCCTGCTCAGGTCCTCCTTCCCTGCCTTTTTTGTTTGGTTGGAGGTGGTCAGACAATTTGAAACATGAAACCTTGTCCCTTGGTTGACCCAGCGAATTTTAAATAAGGAAACCTTGTCAGTGTTTGACCTCTCTTTCTCTCTCTAT
The DNA here is from genome assembly GCA_006491835.1 of Architeuthis dux. Classification (NCBI taxonomy): domain Eukaryota; kingdom Metazoa; phylum Mollusca; class Cephalopoda; order Oegopsida; family Architeuthidae; genus Architeuthis; species Architeuthis dux. Next base: position 4,135,064 of record VCCN01003315.1, read on the forward strand.
TCTATAATAATGGATTAATTAAGTCCACAGCCTGACACAGTTAATAGCTGAAATTTTATATGAAATTCCCCTTCCCACCCCCACCCCGGCTGATATTGTTCAATTAATGTGATTAATATTCACCACTGAATAATGTTCTCTACTTGTTATATACCATTATGTTGAAAACTTTGTTTTGGTCATTAGTTTATGAACTTGATTTACCTTTGTATGTCCAACATCCCTAATAAAGCAAGGGCTCTCAACCATAACAAAATCGAGTTGGGTTATTGACCCCCTCCCCACCCCCCAAAATTTATTAGGCGGAGGAGGATTTTCAGAAGAAAACAATGTTTTTTTTTTAGACATAATAAGGAGTGAATGTTTAAATTTTCAGAACTCTAACTCCATTGGTGTGGCCTGTATGTGTGATACATACATACATACTTTACCAGCCAACCAGAATCACTTAAAAACTGAAGAAACCTATGGTGACTATGTTTATAGTTTCTAACAAGAAGTACAGTTTTCTACTAGCAACAGAACTTTAACTAACTTAAATCATCAGTAACTTTTATTGACCATTTTTTATTTCTTTTTAGCCTAATCTATATTAGCAAATTAATTATAGTATTATCTGTTTTATGTCCATAACCATTGCGCTACTGGTCAACCTTTATGAATGTACTTATGCAGACATCATTGGCAAGAACATGTCTCTATGACTAAAGGTTTTCTGGAGTGCTGATTTTTCTTAGGAAATATTAAATCATGTATCTGATACATGTAGATAAAAACCAGTGTTAAAAGTTTCATGTTTCTAGTATTTACTATTTTGGATTTATACGACTTAGAGTTTTTACTGATAAATAATGATTTCTAGTGTTGAGTATTATGACTGATAAATCATTACAAATACTCACTGCCATTAATCTCAATGTCAAGTCACTTCCTATTTATAGAATTTATGTTATAATTATTTGCAAATCGATAAATAAAGGAAACTACTTTATAAGTAGCATTTTATTTACCTGGAGTTATCTCTCTTGAGAAATTGGATCAATATAATATAGGTTATCAGGGTGAGCGCAATGCAGACCCCACTATTATCAAGTTGCAAATTCGACTGGAAATTGCTTTATTCCCCAAGTTAGAGCATTTTAATGGTACTGCACTAAAGAAAATATCGCTACAATGTGGTGTGGTAACTAGTACAGAATTTGGATCATTATTCGTAATAAAGTGTGGAAATGTTCATGATGTGAAAAAAATAAAAAGATTGATAATTTTTGCATAAAATAATGTGTGTGTGTGTAATAATATAAAAATATGTTAATCTTAAAAAAGCAGAATTAAACATTAGAGAAGTCTAGAATTGTGCCTTTTCTACATATGGTCCTCTTTCAGTGTTGATATGATTTTCTTTTCCACTTTTGTAAGAAACACACCAACAAATATACAAAAATCGGATCATTATTATCGGGGTGAGTAGGAACGCAGACCCCACATTATTATTATTAAGTTGCAAACTGGAGTGGAAAAATGCTTTATTCTTCAAGTTAGAGTATTTTAATAGTATTGCACTAACACAATTCTTGCTACGATGTACCGTTTTTGCTGTGTAATAGTAACAAACCCACAAACAGAAATCAGATAATTATAATATAGATCGCTTATGTTAAGCTATTCCAGAGTTTGATGATCAGGTATAACAGATTAAGATTGATTACACAAAAGAAGATTCAGTATTTTGTAGATTAAAGATGATACATGTGGTTATTGTAGCTCTTCTCAATACAATGATGATTTTTGCTATGATGTAGTTTATATTGTGAAGATTAGGTAATCGATTGGTTGTTCTATTTACAGTCTTTTTCATAGATACTCATTGAACTTGGAAATAAGTTGGGAAGTTATAATTGTTTTGTTATGATTGAAATCAGTATCTATCTATCCAAGTCTGCATCTATCTTTATGTAAATCAATTTATCTACTGAATAAGTCAATCCTTCTAAGGTATTGAAGTTTGTGCATGATTATATTGAAGTCGACTTTATGGCTTTCACTATTGCTATGCTGATTCTTTCATTGCATATCAGTGAAGAGGCAGTCAAAATTACTAATGATGAGACAGGGTATGGAAAAAATAGGTTTGCCATATTTTGCTTTTTTTCATCTCTCAATCCTCATATAGATTTACTAGCTGAAGTACCCGTTTACGCCAGATTAGATATTTAAGGTGTAAAAAAAACTAAAGCTAAAGCTAAAGACTAAAGCTTTCAAATTTGTACTAAAAAGGGGGAAAAGTATTCTGACCCCTTACAAGGGAAGAAAGGTTTCACTTCACTTTTGACCCCTTAAGGGGAAGTTTCCCTTCACTTTTGATCCCTTAAAGGGGAAGAAAAGTTTCCCTTCACTTTTGAACCCTAAAAGGGGAAAAAAGTTTTCCTTCACTTTTGAGCCCTTTAAGAATTATATATAAACATATAAAATAGGAAGCTATGTATATTGAATGGAAAGTAAGGATCTAGTTTAGCATTAAGGTTACATTATAAATAGAACATCCCCTAAAACCTATAAGAAAATCGTTTTACTTTAAAACCACTGAGTATGCCTGCCAAGTTTGTTTGGGCTACGCCCATGTTTAGGTGGATTCTATTGTGTGACAGACGGTGTGACACCTCTCACTTATATATACAGATCTCACTATCTATTTATTGATATTTACTAAGCTTAGCATGTATAAAGTCACAACAATGGTTTACCTGTGAAGATTGAACTCACTACACTAGCTACTCATTTGCTACATTGGCTTGCTACTAATCACCCTAAGTCTAGTGCTCTACTTGGTATTTGCTAAGCATAACTTAATATAGCACAAGGCTGCAAATGTAGGGCACCCAGTGAGGATCAAACTCACATCAATCATAATATTCTGAAATAGCTTGCTAACTATTGCTCCACAGCAAAGCACCTAACAATATCTATTTATCTCTCAGCCCAATTGTTTTTATTTACCACTGCTATAATATTATCTTTTTCTTGATACTATTATAAACCGTCAACCAAAATTGTCAACTTAGGTTTCTTCAGTTTTTAAGTGGGTCAGGCTGGCTATGCATGCATGTATAGGCCACACAGTTAGAGGGCTGAAAATTCTTTTGGAAATTCCCCCATAATAGGTTTTTAGTGGGGGTTCAATTTGCAATGAGGGTTTATGCTAAATTGGTCCCTTAGTGTCCAGCAGTGTTTATGCTGTTTTTTGAAAATTCAAACTTTTTAGTTGATCACCCCTAACATGGCATGCTGCCAAAAGACATTGGTTACGTGACGGTTTCTATTATCTTTTTCTTGATACTATTATCTTGTTAACCATTCATTACTCATTATCTTATATTTTCTAAATGGCTATTCATTTTTCTTAAAATCAAAGCAAATTATTTATATTCATTATTCTGCTATGATTTAACCAAATATAAACATTCATTTTTGATTAGTATTTCTTTCATCTTGATTTTAGTTGCTTTACATCGCAACTACAGATAGGAAATAAAGAATAAGCTTTCATCCAGATTCAAACTTGCATCCTTTTGGCTTTGGGAAGCCTGGTTTTCTGTACCAGCTGCTCTACTGTTTGGGTTGCGAGAGCCTTACGGCTGGCAAAAGATCAAATGAATTTTTTTATTCGATGAAGCATTGTCAACCATTATTCATTTTTGTCTGCTATTTCTTTCATCTAATGAAAAAAATTCAAGTTAATATTATATTACTACTAATAATACTACTGGTGTAGGCAGTAGCATAGCAAGATCTCAGCGCTCAGGGGCAAAGACAGTGCCCGGGAGGGCATAATTATCAATTAACAGTCACCATAGACCAGATGCCTCTGAGTATAGGTAAAAATGAAAATAAAAAAATGAATAGCATCAGAAAACAAGATGAAAGAAATACTAGTAAAAAATTAATAGTAGACAAAGATTCATCAAATAAAAAAATTCAAGTTTTACTACTACTAATACTACAGGTGTAGGTTAAAAAAATATCTAATAATAAAATTCAAGTTAATAGAATCTAACCAATTTTACCAACCAAAGAGAAGACAAAGCAAGACAGGCATAAATTCTAATGGTTATGATTTTTAGTGAGCGCAATTACCCTAAAATACTTCCTGCTACAAAGCACAGCTGGGTTGTTCTACATAAAACCTGCTAGTCTTCATTTCCTCTTAGGGCAATACATAAGCATTTAAGCATCTGTGACATAGTAGTTCTTTGTCTTCTTCATCTTTAGTACTGAATACTATTTTGTTTCTCATGATGAGTCATATTTGTACAAATTATTTTAACTTAATTTAAAAAAAAAAAAATTGTAAGAATATTTATTTATTTATTAATAGATGAAGTATTAAATCAAATGATGGATAATTTTATATCTGACAGAATAAGATAATTATAATGACATTTATTAGTTGAGAACCTATATTTGCTTGGCGCTAGTGTGAGTGACTGCTAAATGAGCAGCCTGAATCGTAAATGTGAATAAAGAAACAAACTCTGTGCAGAGATCGAACCTGCGTCCACCCTGGAAGCAACCTCATAAGCAGGTTCTGCTCTACCGACTGAGCTAACGAAGCCGACAAAGTGTAGGATTAAAAGACTCCTGCCTACCACAGGATCTTCATCATAGATGCTGGAGGGAGGCTAGGTATCCATCCTACCGCTCTTGGCATCTGAGCTACGGGGACTTACTTGACAAGCATGAGTCCAAATCAGACCTTAAAGCTCCTTACCCAACCTCTTCTGTGCCGTGTTTTTGTTATTAATTGATAGTCAGTTTCAGTAAACAAATTTATTTATTTAATTTTTTTAGATGAAGTATTATAAATCATTAACGATCTTTTCATTTTTATGCTACTATTTACCTTCATCTTAATATTTTTGTTGCTTTTTATCACAACTTTTCTCAGATCGGATTCCCTGTGGCCATGAGGTTCATATTACATTTATTTGTGTATACTCCTGACTGTTTCTAAACTTAAAGAAAACAAAGAGAAATAAAAAAAGAAGCTTCACTTAACGTAACTTTATTCTTCAAGAGAAGCTCTTGAAGAATAAAGTTACGTTAAAGTTAATCTGATCTTGATACTCCGTATCCTATTTTAATTCACCAAATGTCTGTCTGACAGCGTTACTCTGGAACCACAACATATCCCCATGACATTTTCTATGTGTACTAATGGGACCCCCAGGCATGTTTTTAGCAAGTTAGTTTTTGAAAATCGCCCCCACCCACCAGTAATAGTGTGGGCTCTGTATTTGCGCTCAACCCTGATAATAACAATCTGATTTCTATCTATCTAATACTAAAAGTCTGATTCTGTTTATATGTATGTGATTTCTACAAGTAGCTGAAACCTTGCATTGTAGACAGAGGTATTGAATTTAGGTAACCTTTAAAAGTTTTAACAGTTTTGGTCTCTTATTGTAGCCAGAGGCTCTATTTAGGCGTTCCGCAGAAACTAGCTGAAAACCCTGCTCGTAGAATGGGTTTTCAGCTTTTTTTATAATAACTTCCTATTTATATGTCTGCTTATATAACTTGTGACTCATTTCTTATAAATTATCTACTCATCATTCAATGTCTTTGAATTAGCTGAAATGAGAAAGTAATTGTTTACTTTAGCCACTTTGTTACACACCATTGGCACCCTCTGTTAGCTTCTCGGAGCCAAAACATAAAAACTAATATTCATGGCATTATGCCTAGCTTCCAAGAAGTTTTTGACTAATAGCAGGTATTTCAAGAAAGAAAAATTTTTTTCATTAGAAAATTGTTAAAATTTATTTACACTTCTTACGTAAGCATGCAAGATTATTTTTAAAATAATCAATTGCTTCATGATTGGCTTGTGAACAGAGTTTGGGCTTCACACCTACAATATATATAATACAGGGAAGCAGCAATTTGTTTTGGCAAAAATTTGTTTAGGAAATCATAACGTTTGTTATTTTTCAAATTAACTGCAAAATATATTTCTGGCTGCTTCTGGCTGTATATGACTTTTCGAAAAACAGGTTGACTTCTTGCTATCTCCAGTGTATAACACACACCTATAATTTGGCAAGGAATATTTGGAAAAAAACTAAAATCTCTATAGGGTTTTGGTCCAAGATTGTAGGCTACTGGATATTTTCCTTAAGCAAAACATAACCTTACAAATACTGGTGTATATGCACTCATAACTAACCTGTTTTGGCTACATTGCTTGAGGTTCAAGGGCTAGCTTACTAACTACAAAATTGTTGAAGCAGTACAGGCCTATGCATCAGAAACCTCATAACCTGATTATGGTATACACTCATACTTGAATGACCCAGTACATTGTTTTTTTAATGAAATGACCCGTGACTTAGGTGGTTTAAAAGTTAACGTTGCAGCCTAGGCTACTGTAGGCCTACATGTATGGGTAGCATCCTCGATTGTGCCATAAAGTTTGACAATAATATCTGGCAGTACCATTAGTAACATTCACTGAATTCCAGTATAGTCTGCCTCTATTTACCCCTATTAACTGATTATTACAGTAAATACAGTAAGCAACATACCTGTTAGATGTTTACAAACTGAATACAGAGCATAATATGGGACCATAACTCTTCCAAAAACAGGTTGACTTCTTGCTATCATTTTTTTATTATAATTAAACTTCATTTTGATTTGTAATTCTAATTTAATAATTATATATATATATATACTGGGAGGGTTTTTTGGGTTTTTTTCAAATAACAGAACATGGAATCATTTAAAGCTGGTACAATGTTTAAGATGTAATTTCTAGAACAAATAATTGGAGTAAATTCGTTATGGGAAAAATAGTTACTCTTCAACTGGGAGTTCATTCTGGGTTCATCAGCAGACTAGTCTGTCAAACAGGGGTGTTTAGTTGTTACCGGTAACCTCTACTAAGAGATGCAAGATGATTTTTGGAGCGTTTTTGGGTTTTTTTTCAATGTGTACCTTATATGGCAGGAAATACAATATGTATGCATAATTTCTATATCTGAATTATATATAAACTAGACTTTTGTACTCCGTATTAACTACAACTACACTATATTATAAAGCATTGTTCTTTACTTGGTACACTAAAATGCTTTATTAGATGAAATTAATGAATTATTTTGGTTAACAAATTTTATCTTCAAAAGCCTATGGTTCTGTAAGGAAAAAAGTAGTTTTTGTGTCCACAGAATGGATTAGCCAATTCATTTGATTATAAAAAGGTTATACAATAAGTTCCTAATGTATCCAATACATTGCAAAACGTTTATTTTAATATAATCAATCTTGATACAACAAATACAAAAATCAAAAAATATTGACCAATGCAAAGTTATGTACAAAAACCAGAAATAAGAAGAGCAGCCAATATCCGAAAAATAATTCAATATATGGTTGTTTATCCTTTATATGCAATGACAGCTTCTAATCTTACCAATTTACTGCAGGTTTCAGACGGTATTTAGTCCATTCTTCTTGACAAATTACTTTTAGATCAGCAAGGTTTCTTGGATTCCTCTTTTGGACTAAAATCTTTAGTTCTCGCCATAAATTCTATATGGGATTCAAGTCAGGAGACTGACTGGGCCACTCCATGACTCCAATATTCTTCTTCTTGAAACCACTCTGTTGTTGCATTAGCTGTATGCCTGGGATCATTGTCTTGTTACTAGGTCCAGCATCTTGGTAACTTCAACTGGCAGATGTTTGCAGGTGCTCCTCCAAAATTTGTCAATATGTGGCACCAACCATCTTCCCTTCAATCACATGAAGTCCACCAGTTCCTACTGAAGAAAAATAGTCCCATACCATAATGCTACCTCCACCAAACTTAATTGTTGGGATGGTGTTCTTTAGTTGGTACGCAGAATTTGTTTTTCTCCATACATGACTCACCAAACAATCCTATTTTAGGCTCATCTGATCACTTCAGAGAATTCCCAAAAGACATTTTTCCATGTGCTCTTTGGTGAATGTCAAACGATCCTGAACATGTTTAGACTTCAGCAGTGGATTCTTTCTTGGTGTTCAAGAATAATAGGCTTCAGTCCAGGGCACTCACCTGATAGTGTTCTTGCACATTATTGTTCTGGCTTCCTGCTGATCTTTATGAATTTCTCTGCAGGTTGTTTTTGGCTTTACCATCACTTTTCAAATGGTATTTTTAGCAGCACAAACCAAAATTTTGGAAGTACATCAAAATCAAGACTTGGTCAAATGATGAGACTTGAATCGGCAAATTGTATCTCCAACAGTTGAAATTGGAATATTTACTTGACTTGAGATGTTCCTATATACCAGTCCATTACTGTGGATCAAAATAATCAGTTCTTGAATGTCTTGTGACAACTCTTTCGGGTTGGGCATTGTGATACATCAAATGTCCTGATCAGGCAGTTAATGAGTGAATCACGTACAATTGAATGATTTCAACACCAGTTGTGAATATTCTAGGATGCTTACCTGAACCAGACTAATGTAAATCCATCGCAGTGTACCTTCTAGTACTAATTTATAAAATTAAAAATTATTTTTTTTCGGAATATATTGGATATTTGTTGCACTTCTTATTTCTGATTTTTTTTACATAACTTTTCATTGGTTAATGTTGTTACAAAATTGTTTTTATTTTTGCATTTGTTATAACTATTTTGATCTTTGATCCTAATTTCCTTTTGAAGCAGTCTGAGTATGTTAAAATAAACTTTTTGGAATACAACAGATACTTTCTGCCCTCACTGTATAAAATGTGCAAACCAATTAGGTTTTAAGAAGACATTAAATATTAGCTTTTAGTTAAGCATAGCATAAAGAAAAAAGGATCTTTAGAGTGAACCCTTGGTTAATAAGGGTTAATTGAGCTTTGGAAAAGTCTCATTAATCAAATTCAAATTATCTACAGGAAATTTGTTAGTCATGAATCTTATTTCTTGTAAGTGACAGTACTCCAGCACCTTTTTATAAAACTAAATAACATTTGAATTGCAGATTAACTAAAAAATAGTTACAAAATACAAGCTGTACTTAAGAACAAAACTATTAATCAAGGATTCATTATACTACAAAGAAGAAAAGACTTGTTTGAGGCTTTATTATAAAAATGCTGCTAAATCCCCTTTTTTTGGTTTTACTCGTAACTACTCACTCTTTTTTTCACAATGAAGTAGAGTTGGAACAGATTTTTTATTTGATCATATCAGTTAAATTCTATTCAGTATAGGATATACTTTTAAATAAAACTCCTCAGTAAGTTTATTTATTGACTAAGAATAGTCTCTCAATATAAAAGCTTCTTCATGAAATCTCCCATATGAAATTTCAGGAAGAAGTTTTTGAGTTCATAATGATGAGCAAACACTTACTCACACACAAAATATGAGTTTAGCTGATTCAAGATTTTTAGCTGACTGCCTTCATTGCTAACATACCACAACTGAACTGTTTAAAAGTATTTTGTGTGAGCCTATGTATTTCTGTCCGTCCTTATCTCTTTGGTCCTTTGCTACTATTTATTCATTCATTTTCTAAACAAGATAAGCTTTGTCAATCACCATTCTTGTAAAACAGTTTAAGTGCCTATTTATGTTAAAATACTGGTAAAACTAAAATACATTTTCCTTGTTTGGTTGCTGGTACTATCAGATCACAGGGATATTTATAATCCATGGGTGTTGCGGATTTTATTAGAACATGAATAAGCTGATAGTTTTGGCATGCAGTTATGTAGAATATTTCAGGCAGCTGAATGCATCAACCTTGCATAGTTCCAGGTCACCTTTGAGCAAGTTACACATCAGAGAATTATAATTAGTTTCCAAACCTTAGAGAATTTGTGGTAGGAAGGGTGTCTCATTGCTAAATATATACGGGCACTTCCCTACTTACAAACGTTCAAGTTACAAACTTTCAGAAATACAAACAAACCCGTCTACAAATTAAAATTTTGAACACTGTGCTGGTTCGGCAGTTCAGCTCCCACACAATAGATAGCATTACTGTAGTTGCTCAGTGTCACCCTGTAAGCACGACACAATTTTTGTTGTCTTTCTGTGGCGTCACAATGTTATTCATGGTTATCTGTGGTTTTCACAAATATACAAACTGCGGACATCTAAGTTTGGAGTTTATCTTATTTTAAAAGTTTGATAAAGATATTCTTCTTTGTTTGAATATCTACTACTTTTTTGAGTCCTTCTTAAAATTTTATAACTGTAAGATTCTGTAATTGGAGATTAGCCTTTGTAATGTACTTCCAAACCTTTGGACTTAAAAACAAACCCCAGGAACCTATCCTGTTCGTAAATAGGGCAGCTCCTGTATATTGACTTCTGAGAGTCTACTTGGAAATATTTAGCAAGGTGCCTTGAAATTGCTGGGACAAAATACTTTCTATGATTATTACTTTCAGTTGACTATAGCTGATTGATGTCCTCTCTTGCTTATGATAAATGTTTGTAAAATAACTTCATAATTTGAAAAGGTATATGTGATCATGAAAAAAGAGTATATCTTTTATGCAAAAGAGAAGTTGGTATATATAGGATAAACTTGTAAAATAAATTTATAGACATGTGCTGGTCCATGTGACTGCTTTACATATGCATTTTAAACAGAAAGAAGTGTGTGTTAAAGGATTATAAACCGAATTTTAAATTGTTGAACTGTTTAAATGTTATGTTTGTAAAGTATAAATGCACTCCATTTTTTTTTTACTGTGTTATTACTAAACAAAATCTCTTATGATAGGACAAAACATTAAAATAACATTTTTTTTGTATGTAAATATATATGTGAGAAGAATCCAAATTTCTAAGTACTTTGGTAATAAATTATTATAGTATTAATTGCTTAAGTGTTCTTCTGAACTGAGGCTGAACTATCAAAATGTTTCAGGGGCAAAACTTTGCAACCAAATGCTCCTCCCAACAAATTTGTTGTCTATATATATTTTTAGATGTGCGAGCATCTCTTGTACCGATTGCCATCGCTGACCGGCCGACTGACTGACATACCAGAAAACTTCCACTACTTCTCATTTCCTCCCACAATCTATATATGTCTGAAAATGCAAGTGAGAGAACTCACACATCTACGGTCTGACTTTCAGTCTTGTTAAAAAATCTGGCCTTGACATATTTTATATTACCTGTACATTTTGGGAGTAGAATTTCTCGTAGAAAATGCTCCCCTCCCCGGCCTGTTACAACCAGCAGGCATTTTCCGCATTGAGCTTTAAATGTATGTATGCATTGTTTGCCGCTTCACTTATTTCAATCTGGTAAAGCATGGTAAGCAGCCAATGTTTTTAGCAATGCTGTTATTATCATCCTATATATTTTAGTTTGCCATGTACTATGTTCATTAACCTTTTTCTGTTTCTTTTCTGTTTCCAGGGTAACCGGAGGAGAGTTATTTGAGGATATAGTTGCTAGAGAGTTTTATAGTGAAGCAGATGCAAGGTATTGATTTCTTTTACTCTTTCTCATTTTTGCTTTCCTTAAAATGAACCAATCATACCAACAAAAAGCAACAATGACATTAATGTTCAGCTGTCATTCATTGCTGGGGTTATTGTCATCAGCAGTTACCTTCATTAGAAGTCGCGTTTTTTTAATGACTGTAGCCTTTTACACTATGGTACTGGACATTTATCTCCCCTTTTTTTGCAAGATTTCTACTGCCAAACCAGCACCCTTGTTTATAGATCATTATTTATTTATTTATTATTATTATTATTATAATAACAATAATTATTATGAGGAAGTGAGTATTATAAAACATTGAAATTAAAAAAAACAAAATATGCTGTTACAAAATATTTTTCCTAACCAGATAGAAATCTCAAGTACTAATGAAACTATTATATATTTAATTGGACTAATTTCCTTGTCTTTGTTTTTTAAAAATTTTTTTTATCACATTTTTGACCGATGTACTAATCGGCCTTCCTCAGGTGTCTGTCATGTTTTAGAATGTTGAACATTGATCAGAGGAGACATATATTTCCTCTCATGAGGTCTTGGAGATATCCTCTCCTGATCTATGTGTTTAACATGATCTTCCAATGTAGACATTGAACAACATTGGAAAATAAGACTGTTAAAGGAATCAACACATATGCTTTGCTCAAATCCTCTAGTCAGTAGACCAAGAAGAGATATCAATAGCATATAGGAGCCACTAAAAAGGACAATGAATTATCAGTTCCAAAAACCAATACCAAAGTATCCTTTGAAGCATGGCCTAAAAAATGGGAGTGACTGTGAAATTCATCTAATTTGATGGAAGGTCAAAACATGGGTCAGGAATGGACAGATCCAAGAACTCATGAGGAGAGACTGGGAGTGGAAACACATGCCTCTCTCAAACAAAGGTTCAACATTGCAAGATATGACAGACACCTTGTGATAAAATAAGAAACAACAAAAATGAGGAAATTAGTTTGAATGAACCAATAAACATTGATTATAACACCTCATCTAAAGAAAAGAAAAAATCCAAACAAACATTTACTCATGAAACTAGTTTTCAGTTTTGGTTATTGAGTCCAAAACCTTCTACTTCACATGCACAAACACACTTCTAATCATAAGAGTAAGACTGAGAGAGAGGAAATAAGCATTGCCAGTTTATAACCTTAAGCTCATTGTAACAATCATCATATATACAGTATCGCCCATAAATAAGTACACTCCTACCACTATTTTATAGAAAGTTAATTTTCTTCTAAACCAAACATAGCAGGATTTTATTATTTCTAGCAGAACATTCTAGCAAAACTGATATTATCAGGTATTATTTATGACCAGACTCTACAGCATTAAAACTCTGTTGCCAAAAATATGAATATGTTGCTGTCCAAAGATAAGTACAACACTACGAAAAAATATTTTTGGCAACAGTTTCAATGCTGGAGAGTTTGGTCTTAAATAATACCTGATAATATCCGTTTTGATTGTGTAATGTTCCACTAGAAATAATAAAATCCTGCTATGTTTGGTTTAGAAGAAAATTAACTTTCTATTAAAAAGAGGTAGGTGTGTACTTAATTATGGGCGATACTGTATATATAATAAGAGCTTTGCCTGTTACACTTATATTATCAGTAGCAGCCATCAGCCCTCTCCTTTCCTACCCTCTTATAAAACTACAATTCCCCCCTCCCTTTCTATCCTCTTATTAAACAACCTTTCTCTTCTCCCCCTCTCCCTACCTACCCTCTTATTAAACTACCTAACTTTCCTTCCTTCCATCTTATTAAACTACTTAAATTTCTTTTCTCCCCTCTCCCTGCCTACCACATCTGTCACATTTATAGTAGCAGTAGTAGCCATTTGCAAAGCCTGTTGTTTTACACTTATGATAACGGCCAATGAAGTTGTACAGAATAATGTTAAATCATGCTAGTATCAATAACACTTCTGAAGTTTAAAGTAAAATGAAATAGAAAAGACGTATATGAATAGAACATGAATGTACAAAAATAAAGTTGGGATTTTAACAAGCAGCCTGATCAGCCGGTTTGGCCTGGCCTGGCCTACCCTAAACATAGTGATTTTTGTGGGGTACCATCCCAGCCACAGTGAGTGTCATAACTAGAACTCTAAGAAGTGTATGGTATTTAGTGCTTGTAGAGGCGTTCAATGCAACAATCAAGTCTTATGAAATAAACTTATTGAAAAATTTAAAATAAAAATACTGTATATGTTGGTATATAAAACACATTTAATTTGGAAAAAAACAAAAAAACATGCAAATATTACACTGTGTCCAATGTGCCGGTATTATGACTAGGGGGCCAACTACTGAAGCTTAATATGGACAGTTATGGGGCTTGGATCAGTTGCAGTGAGCGGTAGTCCATTAAATACCTTTGTTTGAACATTAAACTATGGTGGAACAAATAAAAGACTCCATTCAACATTCCCAGGAGGTTACTGACTGCAACAGATAAAAAAAGCTGCAGGATCCGGCCGCCAAAACAGAATCAATGGATAATGAAGAGTTTACTTTTTCATTTATATCCATGTATCTGATTGAAGCTTCTGTTCCTACCATTTTCTTTTTAAAATTGTTGCGTTATTTTGTCTTGAACAACTTATTATAATCCACTTCCAGCTTGCTAGACCCATCAAAGCTTCACCAGAGCCCCATTAAACGTACATTTTAAGAACACGTTCCCTACTCTGTCTGTTGCCATCCTCTCACGATGCTGGATGAGAAGTTTGACTTCCCTGGTTTGCTTTCTGAGTTGTCCATCTCCTAGACTGGTTGCCAACCAAGGCTGAAGAGTCCAATATTCTCTGCTATCTTACCTATCGCTGGGAGGAGAAGAGATGGATTCATGTATTTCCCAAGGGCATTAGTGCGAAATGAATATACTGTTGCAGTTAGAGTTTGAAATCGGTTTCCGTGCTGCTGACCATCAGGCCACTCTCACCTCCCATTTGTTTGCTGATTATAAATCTTCACAGCAGCTGTTGCTTGTATAACTTCTGATCTGGGCACTGTTGTTCCTCCCCATCAGTTTTTTTTAATCACATAATAAAAGCCCAGTCAATAATTAGATTTTGTTTCTGCTTGTTAATTGACAGGATTTGTCATGGGCAGTCTAAAAAGGACTTTTCAACATTGAGTCTTCTCACACCGAAAGCAAGATTTAAATAAAATCAGGTTTAAATCTAAAAGCTTTTTTTATTTCTTGTTTTTAGTACTTTCTATACTTAAGTTCAAATCATAGTACAAATAAAATGTATACTAGTTCATAAGATACACAGCATGAGTGAGTCTTATTACATAGAATTTTCAGAAGGGTAACCTCAATCTGTCTTCTGACAACTGGCAGGGATCCAAAATGCCCATTAGGGTTTATTTTGGTCTGGTCTTTGTAAATTGGAATAAAAAGAGGGAGAGTTTTTATTGTCTAGGCCCAATCAACCCTGTCAATTCAACTATGGTTTCAATATTGTCTACTTGTGGCTTAAGAGTAACCCATTGATCTAGCTTTTTCAGTTTGTCATGTTTCAGTTTACAGATAGCGTATTTGTGTATTCATAATTAATCTTTGACAAGTTTTTCTTGTATCTTAATTTCAATTGCTTTTCATAGCAACTATTCAGACCGTCTACTGCCATTAGTAAACAGTATGGATCAGAAATAAAGATTAAGCTCTCTCTTAAAATAAATAATATAATATAATATATAAAAATAATAATTTAAGGCTGTTGAGTGATTTTTTAAAAAAAGACTCTGAAAATGGACTCTCACTTGCTACATATTTTGCCTGTATCCAAGTGTGTATCTATTTGTATAAAATGTCTAGTCTGCAAACCCCCTCTCTCTCTCTCTCACACACACACAAACACACGCACAATTTTTATTCAAAAACACAGTTTACAAACGCTAGCAGCATCATAAAACTATGTCACAACGCGGGCACAAAAATATGTAATTTTAGGATGATTTTACATTGAAAATTGACCCCCCCATCACTACCACCAAAAAAACATTTTGTAGGGTGATTTTTGAAAACTAACTTACTAAAAACCTTTCCTGTGGGTCATAGAAAATTTAATGGTTTATGTTGTGTGGTTTTTGTGGTAGGCGAACACATATCGACAGACAGACATTTGGTAAATTATACTACTCTGCCCATTGCCAGCCTCTCATGAGGGGTGGGGGATTTGACTTTCCCCAGTTTGATTCAGTTGTTGGTCTCCTAGAATGGTTGCCAACCAAGGCTGAAAAGCCCAATCTCCCCTGCTGTTTACCTATAGCTAGGATGGAGAAGAGATGGATTCATGTCTTTCCCAAGGTTATTAGTGTGAAGTGAATGCAAACTGTTGCAGCTGTAGTTTGTCGATTCCATTTTCACTGCTTCTAACTGTTAGGCCACCAGCACCCCATGTAATACATTATAACACTAAAAATGACAAAAATAATCTAATAAACAGAAGTTTGTCTTCACTTTTAAAAAACATAAGTGATAGGAGTAAAGAAACATTTTAAAAATTCTTACTTGTGCATCTTTTTAAAGGCTAAAGTCACTTTTAGTGTCACTTCAGCATCTCTAATTTGAAAAAGATCTTGCTATTTTTAAAGATGTTATTGTGACTACTAAAAAGCCATTATATAAAATTCCTGGGATTCCAATTTGCCCTTATCATTAACAAAATATGTATGTTGTACATGGTATGGTGTGAAAATTGCTCATTGATATTTATTTTAGTTGGTCAGCTATTTCAAAAGCAGGATAGACATACAGCCTCTTAGAATTGTTATATGTAAAACAATAGTGTCTGTTATATAATTCTTTCTGTGGTAGATAACAAAAAGTTAGAACAGGAAATGAAATGTTGAACTTCCAATGCATCAAGTAGTTTTAGAGCTTTTATATTAATGGACAAATAATAAATAGTACCCTTATGTTGGCCACGGCTAGCCGTCCCTGCCTGGTCATCAAATATCACAAGCTTTCTCCACACTCCTCTCTTAGAAGTTCTTTGAGGTTTTGCAATATATGACAATTGGCTTAGATGACAAGCACCTCCACTCACTTCACACACTGTTTTACCCCTAGCTGGGACGGAAGGTAGGGGAGTTTGATTCGTGGACAAATAGGTAACTGTAAATATTATTGTGATTTACGTCAATGGTTTTACAAATGGAAGGCAGTTATCAGTGAAAAGTCCAACTCATTTCTATAAGACACTTGTCAGTTAACCCACAATATGTTAAATATCAATTTTCTCAGCCGTATCATGTTGAATTGATATGAAATTTGGTCCAAACCTTCAGGTGAACTATCCTCATCTTCCTCCTCCTCCTCCTTGTCCTCCTGCTATTACTTCCACGATGTTGGACGCATCATTAAACTTATGGTTCTTGTTTTTAACATGAAGACATTAATTGTTGAGTTTTAGCAAATGTAATGCTTAAGATTGCTAAGATGAATTCTTTTAAAAAAGTCTTTTTTATTATATATTAAATGGAGTGTGGAGTAGTGTACTGGCACAGAAAACAGATTCACCGAACCAAGTTTGAGTTTCAGCCGAGACTGCTTACGTTCACTTTGCACAAGTGTCATTGGGAAAGGCATGATTCCACTTCTCCCTCCAGCTATTGGTAAATAGCAGGGCATTTTGTGTTCTTTAGCCTAGTAAGGTACTCCATCTTTGGCATGGGATTAGCAACTCTACCCCCCAAAACCTATTTGCTACTGTAACTGTGATGCGGCCCTATGTTCCACAAGTATTTTCAAGAAAAAAAACCAATGCGTTAACATTCAAATATTCACCCATTTTTTTTCTTCAATGTCCAGTACTATTTTGTAAAATAGGTTCCCCAAAATCTTTTTAATTAGTAATGTTTGTATCAGAATCGTATATTTTTGCAAAGTAAAATTGAGTGAACAAAATCCTTCACTTGTTAGTATATCAAAAAAAGCATTTTAAAAATATTTAAGATATTTTATAATAATTTTAAAATTATTTATTCTCATGATTGAATTTTTTAAATTCTAGGTATCACAGTTCAATCCTAAATTATTTTTTTTTTTAAATTTAAATCTCTGGTCAATTTGAAAATCAAGTTAAATACTGAAACATCAAGAATAGTATTACTTTCCTGTGTTTAATACTATCCTTAATTAGAATTCATTTGGTCCTAGATTCTTATAATCATTTATCAAAACAATTCAATCAGTCCGTCTCTGGTCATCTTCAGATATATCGTTTCATATCCTTTGAAGGCATGCTTTTAAATTTCTGTAAATTCAAATGTCCAAAAGGACACAATGATACCTAAACATAACCAGAGACTACATTAGCTGAAATGTTGTGATGAAGAAAATAGAATCCATTCCAAATTAATATCTGAATCCCAGTATCCACATCCACTTTATTTCTTGTTCAAAACCAAGTGAAGATTTATTTTGTTTAATCATTCATAAATCTATTTGTGATGTTTTTACATTTCAGAAGGCTATAAGTATTTATTGGTATTATACATGGTGAGCCTAAAGTCTATCCCTGATTTCAAGCATATATTACACAAAACCTATGCTTGATACAAACATGGTTTATTGCAAATTATACCGTAACACAAAAATTATTTTCTGTGTTTCGTGAACTTAAATATGTGCTCCATTCCAATCTAGCATCCCATAAGAACCCAGACCCATTTCTACTTGAAGGAACCTTATGTGGGTAGGCAAATTGACACAGTCACGTGACTGCACCAAGATGTTCATTAGATGTCACTTAGTACACTTCATTAAAATCAAGGATAAAATATAATATTATATAAGAGACTGTCCAGATCAATTAAATTGTATGTGACACCGGTGTCACAGTGGGTTCTTATGGGTTATGGTGATTGTACATAATCAGGGAAGGAGTTTATGCTCACCCATTATAATTTACTTGGATTATAAAAATAATTGTGTCATTGATACCAACACTATGATGTTGCAAAATTAAGTTGGTCATAATTTTAATTTAAGTATCATCATTATTACAATTCACTTTATTCGTTTACTTTACTTTTTAGTTTACTTTTTACTTTCTTAGAAAAAAAATTGTATATATTTTCTATACTTGAAAATAAAAAAAGTTACATTACTGCTGTATTAGAATCACTTTTACATAAGGCTTAATAAAGAATAAGTTTGCAATTTTAAATATCATTTTGAATTTGTTAGATGAAACATTTTAATTTCAGTTGCTTTTTATCACAACTCCCAGATTGTCATTTCATGATCATTAGTAAGCAGCATGGATCAGAAATAAAAATAAGCCTCCAATGAGACTTGGTGAGGCAGCTGTCGCATTGAAAGACTCCCGAGGATAAGGGATGAGAGTTTGAGTCTCACTTGGGGCTTTTCTCTTTACTCATCCATGCTGCTCACTGACATTAACAATCATAGAATGGCAATCTGCGATACAAAGCAACTGGAATCAAGATGAAAGAAATACTAGGCAATTTTTGGTGTTACTAAAAATTTATCTTTTTATATTTTTATTAATAAATTTCACATGCAATTCAATAATCAATTTAACATTCTGATTTTTTTAAATTTCAAAATTACAGCCTGTGTCTTCAGCTAGCAGTTTTTGTTTTATCTTCACATTTCTATAGAACAGTCTGATTGTTAATTTCCTAACTTTAATACATGAGCTTGAAAATTAGCATTACTTTGATTATACTGATGTCAGTATGCCATCAAACTACTTTCATATGTCTCAAGTTATTTTCAGATTCCAACTATTGTTCAGATAATCCAATATCTTTTTCCCATCTTTAATGTTAACACAACGTTTCGTCCGATTCATTCTACGACCTTCTTCAGGTGTAATATGTAGTATCCTTAAAGAAAGGGTCTCTTTTATCAGTCTCTTTCTCCGGTGGTGCAAAGAAAACAAAAATGAAAAATGGATTCTCTCTCCTTACTGATATTACATATTACACGTGAGGAAATGTGTAGAATGAATCTGCTGAAAATTTGTGTTAACATCAAAGATGGGAAGAAGAGATTGTATTGTCCAAACAAAAGTTGGAATGTTAATGACTTTTCTCAAAGTTATAGACAATTATTTTCAGATATTTGATACTATGTACTTAGTGCACTGTCCTTATCATAAGCTCAAATCTCATGTGTTAGAAAAGATTATTTTCATAATCATAACACTATATACCCAAAGTTGCTAAAAGAACTCATTATTTTAGACTAGAAGATTTTACTGCATTATCAACTATTATGAAAATTTGTGTTTGTCTTTGTTTAAATTATTGTTTTCTACTGCTATGACTAATCTTGATGCTGAGAAAAGTGCTTAAAAAGTTACATTTTTTGGCAATATAAACCAAGTATTAATCTTCAGTGTTTGGTCAATAACATCTTTAACATTTGTGTGAAAAATAAATTCTAACAATATTCAGTAGTGTATAATAATGACTGTCAATTTTATTATTTTTAATTAAAAAATATCTGTCTTTGCACTTAAATATTTTAACCTTTTTGAAATAATTGTTATTACTAAACATTTAATGAAAATTTGTTGCTTAATTTTGAATTTAAAATGTTTGGCCCCTCACTGTTATGTCACTTTGAGTTTTATTTCATTACTTACTGTTTTTTTTAAGACTAGCTCCATATTACACACATGCAAAAACCAAATATAGACAATAACTTACTGTATATGCCGGACTATAAGACAAATGGTTAACAAGGGTAATTGGAGGACTATCACTCACTGTAATTCATCCAAGCCCCATAACTGTCTATATTGAGCTTTTTAGGATGGCACCCTAGTCAGAATACCAATGCATTGGATGCAGTGTAATATTTGCATAGTTTTTTTTTAAGATTAAATGTCTATCTTATATACTGGCATATACGGTTTATTATTAAAAAAATCTAACTGGATATTTGTTACATTATTTAACATGAGCTCCGATGGTCATAGAACACAACTAATTTCCTTTGCTAATGAGTACTGAGATTTTATCCTGTGACTTATCTGACATTTTTTATTTGCTTATATCTGAATTTATATACTTTTTCAAAGGAATGTAACAAATGTCCTGTTAATTAAACAACAATAAAGGAGATTTAACTGAACAATTTCACCTCAAACATATTGTTTTGATATTAGAATACTGACATGATTTTTTTTTGTTTTTTTGTTGCTGTAGTATATAAATCAATCTTTGATTTGTCTCATATCACAATAATAATAAACAAATTCAAAAACATATTGATAATATTAATATACATATCCAAAAGATTCCATGATCATAGATGGAAAATAATTGAAAAAATTGAGTTTATTTATGGCAATGTTTCCATAAGTTATAGCTAGTTCAGTTTTTATTAATGTTATATCGATAAAGCATTTTAATGTTTTCTGCAGGTATTATGAACATTTATCTGTATGTGTTTTAAGAATATTTTATTTTTTGGTAAAATTAATAAGGCTAATAATGCCATAAAACGTTCTTGGATATAAGAGAAATCAAAGAATGGCTTGTTTGTGTTTTTATTTTTAATTCTTTACATTTGAAAATCTGATGTAACATGACTACTTATTGTTTTTTATTTTTATATTACTGCTGTTTGACTACCATGTTGGCTGCTGCTGCTACCTGCTGTTTCACTGTGCATGAAACAACCAATCATGTTGAAGCATTACTTCAGTCAAGCCTCCTAGTGTTTGCTGTTGACATTTGCTCTAACTACTGAACTCATCTGCCCCTCACCTTGCCCCCATTATTCACCTTTACCAAAATTTAAACCATCCCCAATAACTTCCAACCCCCTCACCAACCATTCTTCATCATCTTCCATCCAGCTTTTTTTCTGGAAAAAACCTGCTAATGATTTTTTTAAAAATTGTCATCACTTTTTTATCAAGTGAATAGTATTGAATTAGGATTAGTCTTCCTTTGATGACTTGATTGTTCCAATCTATATGCATTCTATGCACAAACAGAACCTCTAAAACAATATAGTCAGTATAATCAAAATGGTAAAATGTGTACACAAAAGAACTGTTGATGCTTGTTTAGCAATAAGTGTGAATCATACCAAAGATTACTTATTTTATACATATACAAAGGTCCTACTCATAGGAAGATTCAGAATATCACAAAAAGTAAGTAAATGACACTAAGCCATGTTTGTCCATGGTCTTGGATAGCGTTAATATTTATAGTTCTAACTGTTTTTATTTTCTGATTCTTATTTCTATCTTTATTGAGATGGATTGAAACATCATTAACCTTTATCAGCTTTTTAAGCATTGGTATCCTCAGCTTTGTCTTTTGTACATTAGATATGTAAGACCAGTTTTGTTATTACAGGCATCCCCCATTATAATGTGGGTGTTGGGGTCCAAGAAAGCCAACTGAGGTCCGATAAAATTTATCGGTTTTGGAGCTTAATATTTTGGGGTCCACCCTCCACCACTTATAACGAATTGCATTATAAAGGGGGAGGCCTGTATCCAAGTACTATACTAATATCCTGCTTTATGCTTGTTGAAAAGTCAAATAGATAACATGTGATTTCTGTCTGAGTTTTTGAGATGAGGAATTATCATTAATACATAGATTTATTTGGACTATTGTCCTCATCTACATTGTTACCATATTCGCATTTTGGCTGTTGTATCCTCTGGCCTTCGTCAGATGTTTGTCAAGTCACCTCCCCAACCTCTCAATCTGCAGGAGGAGACTGTTCTCATTCCGTCTATGCCTGGGGACATTTTGTTTTAGTATTTTACAGACTTTAGGCATTGAAACAGTATTTTACAGACTTTAGGTATTGAAACAGTATTTTAAAGACTTTAGGTATTGAAACTGTATTTTAAAGACTTTAGGCATTGAAACAGTATTTTAAAGACTTTAGGTATTGAAACAGTATTTTAAAGACTTTAGGCATTGAAACAGTATTTTAAAGACTTCAGGCATTGAAACAGTATTTTAAAGACTTTAGGCATTGAAACAGTATATCCCTGGGAATAGATAGTGGAATGAGAACACTCTACCCTCGCAGATTGATTAGCAGCTTGACTCAACAAACACATGAATATGGACAGAGGGTACAACTGCCGAAAGGTTGTGAATATAGAAACAATCAAGGTGAGGACAATAGTCCAAATAAATCTATGTATAATACTGTGTGGCTTGTATTGATCATTATTTGTGAAATGAAACCTCATTAATGTTTTCACAGTTTTTATTTGCATTTTCATTATTTGTACATATAGTGTGCGTAAAGTAGGGTACCAGTTTTGTTACTATTCAAGTACAAAACTGATCGCCAAATTTATCATGTAAAAAGTAATAACCGTTGAAAGTTAGTGTTTGTAAGTCAATGCAGTATTTTCAATTTTAAGATTTATTTTTCTTAATGTTTATTTTGATCTTTTTTTCTCTCTACACAACATCTTGATTTTTGTTATCAGAAAACAAAACAACATAGATGATTTATCTACTTGCTATTGAATCTTGATAAACAATAAGACGCTTTTTACTGACTAACCTCTTGGTCTGTGTAACAAAGAGCCGTGGTCTATACTAATATCCTTTGACTCATTTTTGGAGAGCACTTCCGTTAGAACATTACAGAGCCATGCCTTGTATTTGATAAGTTAAGGCAGTGCCTCTTAAATATGTGAATGATTCACCCAAGGGTGATTGGGAGGGGGGGACTAGAAAGGTGAACAAATTGTAAATGACTTAATTTACTCAGGTATTCATATTTTTTCGATACTTAAAACAGTAATTTCTTGTGGTAAACATAGGCAATCAAGAGACATTGTTTCTAAGAATCTAATAGAACACCTGATAATTTTTCTGTGGTAATTTGTTGTCACTCCTAGTTTTCTTTACATATTTTTAGGACGTTCAAAAACTTGAATAAAATTAATCCTTAAGAAACGAATTAATTTGTGTTTTTGCTCATGATACAAAATGAATTATGCATAAAATTATACAGAAGGGAGAAAAAAAACATAGAGAGATGGGTTTATGAAATTTTGTGAAAAATATTTGAGGGTGAATGACACTGAAATAGTTTAAGATGCACTGGATTAAGGAACTCTGGATAAGAAATCCATTTGAGGGTGGGAAAGCTTGAGGTTCAATCTCTCTTATTTATCAAGTAGATAAACACATGATTTTGACATATTACTTGGCCTATAGTGCCATGAATGAACAATATGAAGCGTTAAGATTACTGGTGAGTAATATGAAACATTTAGTCCATAATTTATGAGCTTTGTCTGATCAGATAAACTAGTCTGTTTTCAGAGGAAATGGTTTAAAAGCAACAATATATATAACTGCTCTTAAAGTTTCTCCTTTTCTGTATGTATAAATATTTCTCCACATTAAATATGCAGCTCTGTATATTACATTCTGTCAGGTTTTATTATTTGAGCTAAATTGAAAGGCAGCTAGTATTACCTCTTTTAAATGGTTTTATTTTTGTTCCTGTACAATCTGTTTTGTACAAGGGTGGATCAAGTCCATAGCTTGATACATAGTTATCAGCTGAATTTTGATCTGAAATTTTCACTATATAGTGTTCAATCTGTGTGATTAATATTCACCACTGAATTAAGTGCACGTTAAAAAAATATTTACTGTGTAGAATAAATGCATTTTTCATCACTAAGCTACAGACTTATTGATGTACCTACATATGTATTATTTTAAACAGCATCTGTTTTTTTAATCTTGAGAACTACATATAAGATCCACTCAAATTAGGCTGCTACTTTAGTCACTTTTTGAGTGGATATAACATAATAATAAAATGAAGCATACAGGTTTATGTGCTTGTTAAAATGTCAAACTTTGCTTTTTTTGTCAGAACCCACTTCCATCATCTTCCTCTACGTTATCTAATTTTATGCATAACTGTTTCATTAAAGGGTTCCAAAAGCCTTGAGTGCTTTATTGATTCTCGGTCACACACTTAGGAAATTAATGTCACAGTAGAAATTAAATCTATAAACTGCATAAAATTAAGCTGTGAACATAACCATGGGGGAGTATCTTTTTAGTAAAACTTTACAGCAGTGGTTCTTAACCTTTTCCACTCCCTGACCCCCACCTCGACAACTCAAAAAAAGTTTTATGTCCCCCATACTATAAAAAATTATATTTAATGTGGCAAATTCTTTGTAAAAAAATATTCATATATGAACTTTAGGGCACTTCAAACTTTTATGTAATTTCTTCATTGTGTTAAATTTAATAACAATAATGCAATTACTGTTGATTTTATACTTCACAAGGTTAATGAGTTAATCATTAGTTACTAGCGAATCTATAGTAAAATTAGTAATTAATAGTATTGTATAATTAAGAATTGATAGTTTTGTATGTTTAGGAATCAGTTAAACCTTAACATGACTCAGTTTTGAGCCACTGAGCAGTTTTTGCTCTTCACACCCAAATCCCAAATTGCTCTCCAATATCTCCAAATTTCCCCTTTGTGGGGCATGTGCCCCACGTTCAGAATCACTGCTTTACAACAATACCCTGCTTAGTGCTACCTCATTTACGCTGATTCTGTTTTTCAAATATTTTTCGTAATTAATTTAGTAATGTTAAATTTTTGAAAGAAATAATAATAAAAGACCACATTATGGACAGTCTCCAAAATAACTGTATACACTTTGGTTAATGTACCATGTGTATGAGAATAAACACATACACAATAATTTATCATGCAGAGATCTACACCTATTGATATTTCACCAGCTCCTAAAAGTAGCTACCAGATACACAGCACTAATCCATTCCATCTTATTGAGGCTCAATAACGACATCATATATTTTTAAATTTTTGCTATGTTATAATGACTCTGTATGGCGCTGCATTTTTTATGGTTGTATCTAGAGCATTAACCAAGGTATTACTGTAGTTTACTGAATTTATTATTTGTATTTCTATGTAATCTAGAGCTACCCAGACTTGAATCTGTTAACTTCTTCAATATATTTTAAGCCTTCGTTGATCCTTAATGAAATATCATGTTAATAGTAGTTTTAGAAGAGGTGAAAATCACTGCTACTAAAACAACACTGTAGGACATAGATAACAAAACAGATATTACATTAGAATTTTCAATACTTGCCACTACCATCAGTAATACAGCATATTTCAATAATATTCCCATGAAGTGTTTAATAGACACAGATTCAGACCACACCTTCATGGAAGAATCCTTTTTAAGCACTAATAATTTTTTTCAACCATTCCATCTGACATTAAAGGATTTTTTGCAATCGCTTGGAAGACACAATACTACATTCATCTCTATTAAAATTATCAGTTTCTCTGCTTTTAGATTATTGCATTGTGATTAGGTTTCGACTCCAATTATATAAGATTTAGAAAACTTTGCATGCTAATCTCTTCTATAGTCATTTTGTTAATATTATTTTTAAATTTGAGAACTTACTTTTTTGAGAATTTATAAATCAAATCTATTCTGGATGCATGTGATCTGAGGACAAAAGATCAAACTCTGGTTACCTCCAAGAAATGATTTTTATAATATGGAAATACTGCTAAATGTCCATTTTTCCCTACCAACATCTTTTCCCTTTTTCAAGCCAACATCAACCATCTCAAGTTCCTTAGTCTCTTGCTTTGTACTCTACTAAATTAAGGTGGTTTATACCAGATTATGAATGACACCTTAATGGACAATGGTTCTTTGCACATGTATTTTTAACATATGGATTTACCACAACTGACAAGTTATTTGCTCAGCACTCAATACTTTAATACTCTAAAAGCTTATTTTTAATAGTGCATCTTTTCACATTTTTTGGTTGTTGTTTCATCATTTATCTTGCCTTATTGGTACCAACCAGCCTTTTAGACAAGCATGATTTTTGTGCCTGAGCTTTAAAACAAAGAACATCAAGAAATCCCTAAAACTCACCAACATTTTTCTTTGGTTATCTTTATTCTTTTAAATCTAACATTTAAAAAATATCCTGATATCATCTCTTATCTGCAGTGGCACGATGTTTCCTATCCTTTCTAATTTCCACCCTCTCCTGTGCAGTGTTTCTTGCTCTACTACTACTACTACTACCACTACTACTACTGCTACTACCACTACTACTACCATATTCTGGCTTTTGGAAAAGCAAAAGAAAAAAATGAAAAAGCCAAACTGACCATTCTTTCTGTACTTTTTCACAGCTGCTTGCACAAAAGTCTTGCTACATAATATCATCTTATATCTTTTCAGTCACTGCATTCAACAAATCTTAGAAGGCGTTAACCACTGTCATCAAAATAGTATAATTCACAGGGATTTAAAGGTGGGTGCAGCAACGAAAAAAGAAATTGTTTTGAAAAAAAAAAGAAAAGAAAACTTAGTAAAAACGTTGCACTCTGCTCCGCAGTGGATGTGCCTATAATTTACCCTACTGCAAGTAAACACCCACCCTTCAATCAATCAATCCACCCTGACCAAAGGTCTGCTTGCTTCTCTGTCCACTTGTCAGGTTTATCAGTTGTTATCCTGCCGCTGCCACCATACTGTGTGTCAATGGCTTTGCTAATATGACCAACCCTTTCTATATTTAAGCTCTGATTTAACTTGATGAAATTTTTCTAGGTATGTGATGGGGGAATGTTAATTGCCCGTAGAAGTAATTTTTTACTTGGTGGGGACACTTATCCAAGTGTGAAATTTAGGATCACAACTAGAAAATGGTTTGAAACAAATTTGGATACTGTTAAAAAGAATGTTAGTTATACTGCACAAATGTTTTATATTACTGTTTACAATGTTTCAGTTGGTGAATTTCTGAGATTCCTATAGAACAGAAGCTCAAATTTGAATATACCCAAGATAAATAAGTTTTAAAATTCATAGCTAGGCTTTGCAAATGGAGAATTTGGAAGGTTTTCCACATCTGTTGCAGGCCCTCAGGTCTGTGCCAATGAAGTTTTAAGATGAAATGCAGTGTGCACATGGTCAACTCAACCTTTAAACCAAGGGTTTACGTGCCATGGTTCACTGAGGTGGGACACTGGGAGTAAGGTTGTGGGTTTTCTGTTGGTGTTTCCTTCTCCTAGCAGATGCCCGAGCTGGCTTATGCTAATATATAAACCAAATTCTTATCAATCTTTGTTTAATTGTTCTTCTACACCTGATAAAAATTATAAATTTACTATTGAAAACTTTAACATAACCACATTACCTAACTTACTTTATTCACTTTACAACTGAAAACTGTTCGGGGATGAGATTCATAGTACTTTAGACAAATTTTCATTGCATAAATAAATTTCCCAAGTTTATAAAAACAATACAGGATTCCCACACTATCTGAAAATACAGTGTTCATATAAAAACATTTTGTAAGCCGAAATGGTATAAGTAATTACTATTAATTTATATGGGAAAAATCTTTGAGTATGGTGATGATGGTTTGTTAGACAGGTCGTGGGAAGTTGGGATGGTGGGAGTTACAGAAGACTGAGGTTTAGAAGAGGAAGTGGGTGTGTGCTGCCTCTATAATGGCTCACTGCAAAACAGATGCTGAGCACAACTCTCGATTTCCAGTTTTTCGTAAAAGTGAACTTTCGAAATGTGTACCTGTATCTGTCTTGGAAAGAATATTTAGTATATTGCATTGTAAGCAGTTGGTGAAACAATGACGTGTTCACAGATTGTAAAATCATATTCCATCTTCATAGAAGATTTAAACAAGTATACACTTTTGATCTATTCACAGAAGCAAAAAGGACATTCTTGATTCACTCATTATTCTTTGCCAGCTCTCCTATCATTCTCAGTTTCACTTACTGAAAATTGTAAGTAAATACATTGTCTAAAATTTTAGACCTTGTAGAAATGCAGACAAAATTACATGATAAATTTATACAACTACTGCTGTGGAAACAGCATCAGTGCCTCCAACAAAGTCTTTATCAGATGATGACTCTGAGTCAGGCATGGTTTCAGGGCCCAAACATCATTACCACTAACCCAGGTCGCCCCAGCAGTACCTCACAATACACGTTTTTCATGCTGTTACCCACTATACCACTCGCACATCCGAAGATAGTGAAAATTAACAATGATTATAAGATATTGATACCATATAAGTATTGAAGATTTTTCCTTTTCATAGATAATTTGTGACTGTAGGCATCAGGTTGGAACCCCAAACCTCTTGATTTCGAATGCTCTATTAAGTTACATCTCCAAGTAATTGTTTTTCTAGTAATAGTAATGTTATATTATGAAGTTCTTTTGTACATGTTTCAAATCAAGGTTTCCTTTTCTTTCTGTAGTTGTAGTAATGGGTATCACCAAACCAATAATTGACATGAACTTTCAAATCTCAAAGTTGCCACATTTTGGTTGTGTACCCTCCAGCCTTCTTCAGGTGTTGTTTGTTCTGGAGATGTGGAAACTAGTTCCTGCAACACATGCTCCTTGCCCAACATACCTGCAAGGAGCATGTGTCACAGAAACTAGTTTTCACACATTCAAGAACAAAGATCAACATAGATGAGGAAAATAGTCCGACTAAACCCCATGCAATGATTAAAACACTCCATCTAACAAAATTCAGACAAGAACCTTCTGTTCTTCTATTGGGCCATATTTCGAAGTACAGGTAAAGCTCCTACTTTGAATGATTCTAGTCCAAAGTAGGAGCTTCACCTGTTACTGTTCCTAGATTGGACAAAGCTCCCAGGTTGTCCATTTTTCTCGGGACTCATCTGTGCAAAATAGGAGCTTTATCTGTATGTGCGGTAGCAATAAAAATAAATTGAACTAGTATTCCAAGGGAAATTATGAATCACTGCCACCCATATATGCTGTGTTGGGGGTTACCAATTAAAAAGTTGGGCTGTGATCACTAAAAAATATCTGAATTTTCAAAGAACAAGCGGGCACAAACTAGTGACTAATTTAGCATAAGCTTGCAGTGAAAATTGAACCCCCCACTAAAATCCCTATTTTGGAGGGGAATTTTCGAAAAACAAAAAAAAAGCATTTTTCACTACTCATTGAGGGGAGTGTGTACAAAATTTCAAGTTTCTACTATGAACATTTAGGCCTGGGCAAAGTCCGGCTACATAGATAAAATTGAACCCCACCTCTAAAACCCAACACTGGGGTATTTTTAAAAAAAACCCATTTAGGCCTGGGCAAAGTCCAGCTACATAGATAGATAAAATTGAACCCCACCTCTAAAACCCAACACTTTAATAATCTACTTAAAAAAGTAGATTATTAAAGAAAGGATGTCGATACAGTTTGAGGAAGAAAAGAATTGATTTGCTCGGTGTGAATTCGGAATTCACTCATCAGAACTATTTGTTTATATTTCCTGTACTTTTTGCTTTTCACTTTTTGATTTTTTAGAATTTTAACCTATTAATTTTAATTTTAGTATTAGATCCAAATAATGTTTTATTTCCTATGTAGAATATTCTCATTAGTTACCCCAAGATTTACTAATTATTAGGTTGTTACATATGAAATGTTTTTTGAATAATAAGATGAAGGATGATATAAACAACAAAAAACGGTAAATATTTAATCAAAATATGACTCGTTTGATGCACTAACCTTTTTCCAACAATCCTCCAATGATAATGGTCTATAAAATTCTTTAGGTTTAGTGGCCACAAATTCAGTAAAAGCACAAATTATGGTTTCCCTATTATTGAACCTTTCATTACGGATATGAAGTTCTAAATGCTGGAAAAGATGATAATCTTTAGGAGAAATGTTGGTGAATACAAAGGATGCTGCAAGACTTCATCTCCCAATTCACAGTCAGCTGAGGGGTGTGGGGTCTAGCAATGTCATGGAGCATTTCATTCAGTTCATGTGGGACCTATTTTTCCAACTTTTTAACCTTTCCTTGAGATGCAATATGGTTGCTATTGAAGTCCTAAAGTCTCCAAAAAGTGCTTGAACTGTTGTTTATGGGTCGTTGGCCACTGCTGTCAATAATCCTTCATCATTAAGAAAAGTTTTGGGCCTCCCTCAAGTTTTATTATTGGTATATTCCTATTTCCAGACTCAAACCTATTGAACCAATGCTGAACAGTTGGCACTAGTAGTATTCACTCCAAATGCTTTGTTGAGCAGCATTATATCCTAATTTGAAATTTTACTTGCAAATTAGGTAGACGCTGTTAAAGGCTCAAAAGCTCCAATAATAATAATTATGTCTACATAGAATCTTTTTAAAAAGGCAATTACATTAGTAAATCTTTCACTTTTAGTATTAATCTCTACAATGTAAAAAACACAACCAAAAAAAACATTTCATGTATATCAACCTATTAGCTACTGAATCCTTTGTGGATTTTATTGTACTAGTATTCATAACTGTACTCTTCTTCTCAATTTTCTCTTTGAAAAGATGACACTGATATTCTTCATCTGCTGATATTTTCTTAGGTGACCATTGTTTCTATTCTATCGGTGTCTATAAAAGATCAATAATTCTAATTCTGTATATACGAACACATTACTGACAAAAATCTTTACCAAGATGGAGTATATCACTTTACTTGATAAAGGTAACTGGATTTCTACTTAAATGAATATTAATTCTCTTCAAGTAGATGTTGAAATTTTTCAAGCTCTTAAAAGGCTCTGAGTTAATAAAGTACATAGGTGCATCAATAAGTCCACAGCCCTATTAAAACTTTTTCCATTAGACAGTTTTAAAACACAAAGGACAAATATAACTCTGAAAAACATCCTTGTAGATAATCAGCATTTAATCAACAACCAAGAAGTTTTGTACCAGATATACAGGGTGTTTGTGAATTAATGCAACATTCAAAAGGAAAATAACTCTTTAAGAAAACCTTATCAGTTACCTACCTTAAATCTACAGTCAAGTAATTGGCTGATATGCTTAGTTGTATTCTAAGCTAAGCATATCAGCTGACTGTAAATTTAAGGGAGGTAACTGATAAGTTTCTCTTAAAGAGTTATTTCCCTTTTGAATGTTGCATTAATTTACGAACACCCTGTATATTACTACCTCTGTCCCATATTAGTTGTCACATTTGCATATAAAAAATTACTACTAAATATAAAAACTATTATGGGACGGAGGTAGTATTATATTAAACCTTTCAAGATTCCTTGGATATATATATCCCAAGGTTTCTATGACTCTTTTAGAAGTTTACTGGGACATTTTAATTCAGGCATTAAGCACCTTAATAGGTTCATCGTGAAATGGTTAACTGAATTAACCATAGCTTTTGTTTGTTAATCAATCATTGATAATCTAGAAGTCTGTTTTTCAGAGTTGATTTTATCTGTGATTTATAATAGAGCTAATTTTTCATATCGGAAGAAAAGGTAGTGTCCTTAACCTTTAGTGAATTAATGTCTATGACCATGTGCATTATATCAGCATGCCTTCTATATTCATTTGCCTGGTGGAATGTCTTCTACAGATATTAGTCTTTCTAAATGATTATGTAATAGTCAATTTTATCATTTATCCTACAAACGAGACTTGTCTCTTTTCCTTCTCTCTTTCTTTCTCCCAAGTTATGCTTCATTTCACTTTGTACTGCTGAACTAGCATGTATTTTTAATCTGTCAGCATACATTTCTGTCTCTTTCTCTCTGTCTAAATGTGCCAATCCATATCCAGTCAAAAAAATCAATAAGAATTTGATCAGCTCATATCGATTATCAGTTCTTTCCTTCGGTGCTTCTTCAACGGTGCTGCTTCTTGTTCTTCTTTCTAGCAATATTCTCTGACCCGTAGTTGCATACCCTGCTGTGGTAGAAATTCCTTTTAGCAATCCACAATTTTATTTGCCATGAAGAGATGAAAAAAAATAATCAATTACCACCATCTAAATTCTGCAATCTACTGTGCCTTTAAGCTTTCAGTTAAACACTTTGTATTTTTATTTCATTTAATACAAAATATATATACCTATTTTTGCCAGGGGTAGTATATATATATATGTATATATATATATAG
>VCCN01003315.1:4181078-4196723 GCA_006491835.1 Architeuthis dux
CACTGCCAAAACAAGAAATGCGCTAAATTGGCAACACTGTTAGCACCACATTTAACCCTCCTCTTTCCCTGAAGAGTTAACAAGCAGCTATTACAAATAGAATATTTTTAAATAAATAACATCAATTTTATGGGACATTTTGAATATAAAGTTGCATTTATCAACAATGCCTGGAAAATGAATCTACTTCCTGAACCACTTATTCCTCTAGGCTTCATAACTAAATTTGTAATTTCTTATATTTTTAATCTTGAATACTCTTTTTACTTTTTACATCTTTTATTTCTTCACTTATTTTTATTAACATATGCAAAAAGACAGACGGGCATATATTTTTTCCCCCTTTTATAATGCTGCTTTGGTCAATTTTTTGTTCACCTCACATTATGGATATGCATTCCTAAAATCATTTTACCAGCATTAATTTTTCTTTTTCAAGGTTGTATAAAATAAGGATTTAAAGAAAAAAAACAATTGAATCGGATTTAATAATATCTAGAAACAACTCCATTGCAAATGTTGAATTTGTGAATAGCTTGAACATGGCAACATGGCATAACCTAATTATATTATTTAATGATATTCAAATAAATGCTGTTTTTAAAAATGATTTTCATAAAACCTCTGGGAGATATTGCCATATTTTATTGTCTTGAAAATAAATTCAATATTTATTTTTTGTGATATTGTCCAGTCTTAAAAAAAATATTTAAGAGGTGAACCAATGATTGATCATTTTATTGTTTGTTTGATGAATGTTAAATGTGCATTTGAACTGTGAATAATAATGAAAATGTTGTCTATACATTTTCATTATAGATTTGCATTTGTAAAACTGTGCAACCTGTGTTGCTGAGAGAACTTGTTCATCTTGAATGTTTCTATTGCAATGAAAACAAAGAACAGTTTTTCTTTTCAACTTTTTGGCACATCTTCCCATTTTTGTCTTTTTCGCTACATACCTTTTCTCCTTCATTCACCCAAGGAAATGCAGTTGGAAAAAAAAATAAAGACCAAAACATTAAAATGATCAGACTATTACACTCATTCTAAAATGGAATTTTCTAAGTTAACAACTTTTCAACTAATATATCACTGAGCTTCATCAAGCAAAGGTGATAGACATAATTGAAGTGTTTTTGTCTGAATTTCTGAGATGAGGAATTATTATTATATACTGATTTAATCTGACTAGTGTCCTAATCTTGGTTGTTATAATCACAACGTTTCCGCTGTTGTACCCTCCCGTCTTGTTGAGGTGTCTGTTGTAGTTGGTAATCTTCTGGGAATTTCAAACCAAAGAGGCAGACAAGCGACATCACAAGGATGAATTAACTTGGAAGAATTAACTAATACAAGATATCCACTAGCATGGACAGTGGAATGAGAACACGTGTGAATTGAATAAGGGGTTTGATTCAAAATTTCCAGAAGGTTATCGACTACGACAAATACCCAGAGAAGGCTAGAGGTTACAATACTTAGGACGTTGTGACCATAACAACCAAGATGAGGATACTAATCTGAGTAAATCAGTGTATAACAATAGTTAAAGTGTACCAAAAGCCTATTATCATTTACAGCTTGTTAAATTTAGAGATTTTCCAACTGAGATGTTGTCAACTTCCTGTAGGACAAGTGTAATAGTCTATACAATTGCCTTCTTTCAATATCTAAAACTCCAATAATTTGTCAACTCAAAATACATGCTTGCATGACAATAATTTTATTGCTCATGGAATTTAATTATATTAAGTGCTATTCTAGATGCTTCTGATTTTTATCCCCATACCCAATCCAAGCCTCAATACTTACTGGTGTAAGCTATTTTATAACTATAAATTGAATTGCGTGCTTGCTTTTCTTCTTAGTCTATCATCAGATCAGTTCCTTTAACCCCAATGGGTTGTTGGAATGTATTGGGTTGTTACAAATGAAATGTCGTTTTTTCTTTTACATCATCATAGAGAATAATGCTGTGAAAGATTTGCTAATGTAATTGCTTTTTTTGCAGGTTCAATGTAAATAGAGATATAAGTTATTTTTATTGGAGGTTTGTGAGCCCTTAACAGCAATGGTATCTACCCTAGAAGTTAAATTAATTTCCAAGTACAATTTCAAATTAGGACATAATGCTGCTCATGTCAACAAAGCATTTGAAGTGAACAGTGTGAATTGTTTAGCATTGGTTCAATAGGTATAGGTCTGGAAATATGGATACCAATAATAAACCTTGAGAAAGGCTCAAACCTGTTCTTAAAGATGAAGAATTATTGACAGCAGTGACCAACGACCCACAAACAACGGTTTGAGCATTTTTTGAGACTTGAGGACCATATCAGATCATGTCATCTCAAGGCAATAGGTTAAAAAGTTGAAAAAGAATAGGTCCCACATGAACTGAAGGAAATGCCCCATGACATTGCCAACTGAATGAAATGCCCCATGACTTTGCCAACTGAATGAAATGACCCATGACATTGCCAACACCTCTCAGCTGACTATGTCAAGGCTTAGAGAATTGAGATATTAAATCTTGCAGCATTCTCCATATTCACCTGACATGTCTCCTATAGATTATCATCCTTTCAAGAGTTTTGAACTTCATATGTGTGATAAAAGGTTCAATAATAGGGAAGCCATAATTCATGATTTTACAGGATTTGTGACCACTAAACCTAGAGACTTTTATAGAGATGGCAAATTATCATTAGAGGATCTTTGGAAAACAGTTATTGCTTCAAATAGATTTTTGTTGTTTATATCATCCTTCACCTCACTATTCAGAAAACATTTCATATGTAACAACTCAATCCTACTAACACAGTGGGGTGATCATTGCATGTGTTCCAAGGATCTTCCTCATAAGGGAAACTGATCTGAACTGTATAATTAAAGATTTAATTATGCTTTTTAGCATTGTAATCTTTTTGTTCCTTTTCTTGATGCTTGTATCTTTATAATTATTATATATTAATTATTTTTCAATGATTGTTATTTTTACTTTGATCAAAGTCAGTTTTTCTACTGTTTGGTTATATCAACAGTAGAAATGACACTGGTCTACACATTTTGGCAACTTGTAATTTGGAGATGAAATGTTTTTGTTTTTTCCCTATATGGATTTTGGCTCACTGAGAAATGAATGACCATAAACAATTAAATGTCTCCAGTTTCTAAAAAGAAAAGTCAATTTCTCATTGTGAATGTTTGCTATATATTTATCACATGTATATCAAGTATCTTGATTAAACTTGGCATGTTTTTGCTTGCCCTCTTTATTCAGAACCTGTAGCATTTTTTATTACTGTTTACAGATAAGCTATTATCAATGGATGTCATTTTGCTTGATAATATTTCTTTCCCCATTTCTTCAGTTGCAATTATTCACTACAAACTTCATTCTATATCTTTATAAATAGGGGCCCTAACTGACATAATCTATGCTTTGTTTCAACTCTACACACAAAATTAGTGAAGCTAGACCAATTTTATTTCCTAGATATTTTTTCTTTATAGACCATTATAAATCATACACATTTTAATATAAATAGCTATCATGTTATAATTTCAAATCTTTGTTAATTTCTATGCAAAAAGATACTGCATTTTATATCTCTGAGCCACACTTTGAATAATTATCATTGCAATACCAAGCTTTTATTAATTGATACTTATCTACGCATTTCTGTATCTATTGTTTTACTTTAAGATATTTGTGTGAACTTTGCTCCATAATGTATTTGATGAGTAAATGTATTGCATAGATATCAGTGAAATATGGGTTCCAGAACTGGAACCATTTACCAAAACCAACAAAAGCATATTCTTCTTTTTTCAAGGCATTCTTTTTAATTGTGCCTCCACTTAAATGTTTCTCATAACAGACATCTGTATCTGTATTTCAAGTCTTTTCTTATTGACCATCCAATGTATCCCTTCTTTTTGCATTAGACATTAACTGAATGAACTAATTTTCAATTTAACTTAATTTAATCAAACTGGGTCAACATTTAGCACATTTCTTGTTGGCCTAGAAGAATAAATTCAACGAGGTAACACAATAACATGTTATAATAGAATTATTCAACTGGGTCAGTTTATCCAACCTGGTTCAAGCCAGCAAATAAAAACAATGATCAAATCCAAAATTGAACTTTTGAGTGGCATCTAGACTGATAATAGTGATTAGTCTTTGCAGTTATAGCAGAATGTGTTCTTAGTTGAAAATTTGATTGTTCACCACAAAGTTATTTCAGAAGTTTTTATAGATACAAATGGTATTTGAAAGCATATACAAATTTACTATTCAGTTTCAATTGAACAATCCAAAATAAAATATCCTTGAACATGATGTTCTATCCAATTAAGCAATGAACTGAAATGATTTGTAAAAGATTAAATAAGTTATCTGAAATCTTTAATAATCCTGACTACATTTACAAACTTGTTTCCAATAAAAAAAACTATGTTGGTGAGCGATGAATATGATCTCATGAAAGTTTTAAAATAGGTTTCAATTAGAGTCCCAGAGTGGAAGATGTTGAATTTTAAATTATCCAAAATTTTGATTGTTCACCACAAAGCTATTTCAGAAGTGTTTATAGATACAAATGGTATTTGAAAAGACATTCAAATTCACTATTGAGTTTCAATTGAAACCTGGTCCAGCCAGCAATTAAAAACAATGATTAAATCCAGCAAACCATTGTCATAATTATATGAGAACAGTATTTATTACACAACTTGGAACATTTTCTTTTAGCATGGGCATAATGTTTTTTCTTAATTATTAACATTTTTCTCTTCTTTTTTCCCCTTTTATTACCATTTCAATTTATTCTTTGAATTGAAACAAAAAAAATCAACTGTTGAAATGATATTTTATAAATGTCATTGGTCAATTCCTTCATCATAGTAACAGACCAGTTCGTTCCAAATATTCTAGATATTGATCCTTTTTCAAGAGTCTGGTTTTCAGCCCTCTCCAATTAGCTTAAAGATTGACCTTTTCTAAAGATAACAAAGATTGCCACCCTCCCTCCTCCCTCCACCAGAAATAAAATAAACATGATTCATTACAAATAGTGTTAAGATCAACTTTTTTCAAATCACTCAAGGATCAAATTTTTCCACATACCCCAGGTAAGAACTCTTTACAAACAGCAGGAATTGTCTTTTTAGAATATTTGAAATTAGCATTATGTGATATCAAAAATGTAGATAGCACAAATGCAAAACCTTGTTGATAAATAACAATTCTTTTGTTCTTTGTTTTCATTTTCATTTTTGTTCTTTTGCTATACATTGGAGGATTGTGGTGACCTTAGTCATTGTTATGTCTTTGTCTTGTGTGAAGTTATTCTCAGCATAGGAATGTAGACTTGTGCTCCCTTCAGCCTATTTTCCTGTACTGAATACAAGGTTCTATGGAAATCCTTCCTCCCATGTATAAGATCAAATCTACTGCTTAAAATAAGATTCCTACATCTAAAGGGTTTAAATTTTCAATCAAAAGGTGATGTAAGGCACAAAATAATAGCTATTTGGTCAATTCATTTGGGAATATATTTTATACATATAGTCCCTCAGAACTGATCAATAAAATAGACATTACTTTGTACCCCATCTTACCTTGCACTCCTTTTAATCCATGGAGATGTGGGCAAAATCACATCCCTGTTTTATCTGCAGGTTTGTAAGAGGCAACAAAAGAAAAATAATGATTGCTATAAGATCATTGCTCACTTATTTTAAAATCAGTTTTATACTTATCTCTATCTCTAAGTAATGTTAAGCATATGAGAATATATTTTTCTGTCTTATGCAAGTTTTATAAGAGGTGAAAAAAAGGAAATATTGTTTGCTGACACATTTATTTAATATTGGAAAGAACACATTCCTCTATTTTGCTAACATATCTCCAAGAGCTTGAAAGCAGAAAATCTTGGTTGATTTTTTTTGTTAACAAAAAAGAAATAAGAAATTTGAACTACATATATGATTGCCAGAAAATCTCATTGATTTAAACCATTTTCAAGGATAAGCTACAAAAGGAAAAAAATTGAAAGATTTAGATATGCTAGATGTCAATTATTCTAAATATATATTACAAGCGTTGCTGCTTACGTGGCTTTAAAATTTCTGTTTTCTACTGGGTTTTTTTTTCTCCTTTTCCTTTTCACTTTACACTACTGGAAAAAGAGACACTCTCTTTCCATACAAAAAGTACACCCAACAAGGCCATAGAATGGATCTGCTGAAATGTTGTGTCAGCAACGTCAAGGATGCAAAGAAGATATTCAATTGTCCAAAAGAAACTTGGAATGTTAATGACTCTTCTCAAAGTTATAGACAATACATCTAGGTAGTTTTTTTAAAAATTATTGCATTTTCAACTAATGTCAAATATCATTTTGGGTTTGTGTATATTTAATCTGCTCTTCATTAAAAATCCTTGAACTGTTTTAGTAGAGAGTATGATTGACTTCAATTCTTATGTCCATTCATAGCACATTTGTGTGGGTCAATGAAAATCTAGGAATAGACATTATACTTTGTTGCCTGTTATTAACTGTAGATCTTTGTCAAATAAATTAATAATAAAATACTCTTTACCTGTCATGGTAATGCTATTAACAGCAATATAATGTATGTGTTATGTATAAAACTTCTTAGAGAAATTGGTTTAATTCAGTACTTTAGCATCCTATCTGAGGGTAGGTGTATAATTTATCCTGAGGATGTAGAGTCAATTATAAGCAGTAGATTTACTGTAAGCTGTTTAATTAAATAAAATTGTTGCTTTTTGTTCTCATTTTCTAATGGTCATGCCTTCTTTCTTTTCTTCTTTTTCTCCCCTGCACCCTCCTTTGCCCTATCCTCTCCCAAATCCTGTCATCCCGCCCGTTCCCTGTATGTTGTAATAGCCGGAGAACCTGCTGCTTGCTAGCAAAGCAAAGGGAGCTGCTGTCAAGTTAGCGGATTTTGGTTTGGCTATTGAAGTAAATGGTGATCAACAGGGATGGTTTGGTAAGTACCATGACACTGAGAATAAAATTAACGAGAAAAAAAATTAGAAACATTTTTTTTTAATTAACTGTAGAATCAACAGTTTGAATGAAACTAATTAGAAAAAACATGTTAGCAGACACAGGTAAGGACAATGGCAATGATTAGAAATGACATTCACAAAGAAACATCTCAGAAAAAAAAGTTTTAGTTTTCTGTATATACAAGATGAAGACTTAAGATGATTATTCACCTGAACATCTTTCTAAAGGGAAGATATTAGGATGAGTAGCATTTCATATAAATATTATACACATATCTTAATTGGATTAGGAATCATTTACCATTTAGTCAGATAATTGTTTGAAGTATACATTACTTCTTGTAAAGTGAAGTTGGTTAACGTTTATAACAATTCACTCAATATTTGATCTTCTGGTGTTTTATGTACTTTGTCAGTGTTTCATTCTTTTTAGCACATAAGCCAAATTGTGGACAAAAACTCCTCTCAAGGAGGAGTTTGATTGAAATATTTGATAGTTTCAGTTTATAACAATCAGGGCTATTAACTTGTAGTCTTTTCATATTATTGTAGTATGAATTCTGCACGCTAAGTTTTTTTTTCTGTAGAGCTGTGTTTCTGCATTTTTGCTGTGGGTTTTCTTGAAACTTGCTTTCAATAATTGTAGTAATAATTTTGATGAGTGCTTAAAAATAGAAGTAGAATTCTAGTTTGTTTTTTTGGTGTGTTAGCTCTTACTGTTTTGTTATTATATCAATAATTCATTATACTTTCATTTAAAATCTCCATAAAATTCAAAGTACACGACAAAATGATCATCAAATCTCTGACATTCATCATAGTATCAAGATGGGTCGGTGAAATGTATGGACCATAATGGAATCTCCTACGAGTGTCAGTTGGTTGTGTGTTGCAACATTTGATTCAAGGCTTGCAATTTGCTAGATTGATATTTCTTTTAGAAACATTTTTACTCAATATAGTGTGTCCTCATCATTTTAAAAAGTTTGGCAAGCTTTGTGGGAGGTGTTATTTGAATCTAAATGATTCTTTTGCAATTTCCTCCTATTTGTTTTGATCAAGGCCACAGCATCTCTAGAGAATAGGCCCTAGGACAGAGCCCACAGAAGCTTAGATGTAGGCTTTTTCTAAAGGCCTCAATACAAAAGAATGATTATCAAATAAGATTGTACCTATTTTATTGGCTCTATTTGCTGATGTTCAGTTCATCAAGCCTTGACTTATTTCTCCAAAAACAAAGTATAATAAACAAGCATCACCGACTCCTCAAACTGGGTATTAAATTGTACACTTTATGTCTTCATATCAGATCCTCTCAACCATTTGTCTATTATTCTGCAATTGGTTTGACTTTCTTGGTATTTAGTACACAACACTATTGTTCTGAATTTGTCATATCCTGACACCTACTTTTATGGATGGTTCTAACACAAGGAGGAGGAATGTTTAAAATATGTCAATGGGATTTACATGATAAAATCATGAAAAATCTGCTGTTATAAAGGGTTGGAAATGGAATGAGACACCTTTGAACTGTTTAGTAAAGTTCATTACCTTGCCACAAACAATCTTTATGAAACAACATAGGTTCTGTTTTTATTTGAGCTTATAAGGTCAGTGTATTCTTTACTTGGCTTTTCATTAATAAATTACTCTTAATTTTTGTGAAGAAAGAAATTGCACTCAATATTCATATTATGGAAACAACTATTAGACAAAAGAAACTTGTGTAAATCATCTGACATTGGTTGCATAAAAGGTTCTGATCATGCAGTGGCCCTGCTTGAAAGATTATGCTATATTCATTTTCATGGTTACTCTTTAATACTAGATGGCTTTGATTTATAATTTCATATATCTGAGCTATGTCAAATATAGGATTGCTTTAGATGTTTCTATATATTTGGTACAGTAAAGTCCAGATAATATTGTCAGTTCTATAGTTTTATAAAATTTAATAATTTCTGTAATTCCTGTTAAGGTTTTGAAGTCCCTTATCAGCTCTCATGTTTATTTTTTGTAATTTAGGGTTTTGTCTTGAAACCATTAGTCCCTGTCCTTAGGCTCATTCTATTCAAATTAATGTAGATATTTTAGACCTCTTTTTAGGATCTTTCAGTTTTAATGCCAGAGAGATTATATCTGCCTAGACTACAGGTTTATAAAGAGTGAAGAACAGGATACACTTAATCATGATAAAATTATTATTCACTTATTCTATTGTCATTATTCTTTTGTCGGTACAGAAGAAATAGACAATCCAAAAAAAAAAGGAAAACTATTTGGCAATATATAACCTAAATAGATGTCAGTGTACCAGAAAATAATGTGTTCAAGTTGTACACCTTTTTTGTGGCTCAGTGCTTATCTGTTTAAGTTGTGTTTTCTATGTTTCTTAAAAACAAACTTTGTCTAGAAGTTGGTATATCACACATGTTTATACTTATAGCAAGCATGGTATTATTGTTATGGATTCTAAACTTTGCGTATCAACTGTGTTGTAGTAAAATGTATTTTGTTTAAAAGGACACAAAACTATTGTAATTTATTTCATTTTATAGTGAACTGAGAATGTTAATTGTGAATGTTGTAGTATATCATTAGTCATTTGTCATTGCCCTTGTTGTGCCTGTCCACCCTCTCTCCCTCCCATCTTGGTCCACCCACTGTTATTGGCCAGAGATCTTTCCTCACCTTACTCTCCTCACCTTACTCTCCTCATTTCTACCCTTCCCTTAACCTACTCCAAGTCACTAGATTTGCTGGCTGTCCATTCCTGAGGGCTGGCTGCAGCGCAAGTCCATAAGAACTTC
Organism: Architeuthis dux; assembly: GCA_006491835.1. NCBI lineage: Eukaryota > Metazoa > Mollusca > Cephalopoda > Oegopsida > Architeuthidae > Architeuthis > Architeuthis dux. The sequence continues at coordinate 4,190,946 of VCCN01003315.1, forward strand.
CGGTTTTGGGGTGAGTTGCAAATCTCCAGAAAAGTAAGTAAATGCTATGGGAACCAAGCAGATTTTTTATCATTTTCTTTTCTAATTGTATACTTTTTATCATTTATGTCTGTTGTTCTCATAGTTGAAATTTTGGTTAATGTTCATTTGATATCCCTAATTAGAACATATTTGTAAATTTATGCTTTTAGTGATAAATAATGTTGCCCTTATGAATCTTCGGTGTTGAAAAATAAATGTGTTTGGTAAGCTATTGACTGCTTCTGGTTGCTATAAAAATTTATGAATGTATGAATTTATTGTACTAATTCTTTGAGGACAACATTCTTTGTAAAATAAAGTGTGATTCCAAGAGATTACCCGGACTTACATAATCTTCCATCTGTACTTTCAATTTAGTCCGATTCCTTGTAACATACAGTTGGTTGAACAGGCTGTGGCGGAACAGACCTACTTTTTCAAAAGATCCCAATCACTGTATGTGGAAAAAAATGTTATTGCATTTTATTTTTATGTTTCTTCTATGAAATTGATATCCCAAATGAAATTAACTATTAGTTGAAAACAATAATCAAAGGGGTGATAACTTTTAAACTTTAAAGCGAGGGCTTTGTTAAAATAACAAAAATTCAAAGAAAATCTCAAATTCAGTTTAGTTGTTTTAAATGAGCTTAACACAACGCATGACTAACACACAGACTCAGAAGTGAAGAGCGGATGGTGGAAAGCAGGATGGAGCTTAGTATTTGCATGTTAATTTCAACCTATGTTCAAGCAGCAGGACCATGGCCTAACGGATGTGCCATCTACCTGCTTATCTCCAGGTTGGATGTTCGAATCATGGCAGGATTCATTCAATTTCCTATATCTGTTCGCTTTAGCGTGATCATTTATGAAAAACCAACCAACAAACAAACATGATCTCCTTCCTTGTCAATGCACTTTTCTCCATTAATCACATAGTATAAATATTATACTGAAAATTTCAGATCAAAATTTACCTAATAACTGTGTCAGGATACAGACTTATTGATCCCCCTCATATACTTGTTTAAATCAACATCTTTTGGGGAGCTGAATTTTTACTGAGGAAATTTATTTCTCAGTTAAAAATGTTAGCTACTGGCTTAATCCTTATCTTTTTATAAATAAGGCAATGTTATGATTTAAAGACTGATTCGGGCATTCATACTTTTTTTTAAAAATTAGTCAAGATTGATTTTTCTCATTTCTGAAATATTTTAAAATTGGTTGCGCAAGGCCACCTTAAAAATAAGAAAGTACTTTTTTCAATGTTATGTAAAAAAAATAATTTTCTCTTAGTTTTTACTTGAAAAAAAAAACAAAAAAAAAACCAACTTTTGAAATTTTTCAAATTATAAAGTATTATATTTCTAGCATTCTTTCACGGAAAAGTTGCTGTCATAAATAGATTTTTCATTGTTGAATTTCTTTGTATTTCACAATTTCGTTTGTCTGTTTGTTTTTCATATTTGTTTTTTTTATGTTTGTTTCCTAAAATTATGTATAAGTGCAATCGTTTATAAAATTTCCTAAACATTAACCAAAATTTCATTTGGAATAATATATAACGTTATACAAGACAAACTGTTTTCAAGGGGAGGTCACTCTAAGATGAAGTATTGATATTCCTGTCCGAGTTACGGTTCTTTGCTGTTGAAAAGTAGTTGTTTCATTTGATAAGAGGTCTACAATTTTTTTCTCTATCAACGATCGGCATTTTATTTAAATTTACCGACTAAATCATTATATTTGTAAAAATCTCATCTTAATTACTATATCATTTTCTTTGAAAAAAGAAATTAATGTATCATCTCCCTAACTCTATCAAGCAGAATAAATAGACAGCTTAACATATCTTTGTGTGAAAATTTGGAAATTTAAGTTTAAATAAATTTCAAGGCAAATCACTCAGTCTATTACCTTATGATGAGGTATATATAATTCTAATTTTTCATATGTGAATTACACAATTGATTTTTAAGTAAAAAGTAAAGAAAATGACCATGTTTCATTTCATATTCTACAGGGTGGGGGAAAAGAAACTCCCTATTGGAAATTGGTATTAACGATTGTAGTCAAACTAGCTTTACTTTGTCTGCTGTGTTAAAATTCAAGATAGGCACCGGCTTTGTCCACCAATTTCTGTAAGCGTTTCGGTATTGCCTTGATAGCCCTTTGCAGGAAGTCTGGCGGTATGTTAGTTATAACATATCGAATGTGCTCCTCCAGTTGATCCAGAGTTTGTGGTTTGGTGGGGTATACCTCCTCCTTCACCCACCCCCACAAAAAGTCACAAGGGGTAAGGTCAGTTATAATTTCTAATAGGGAGTTAATTCTTACCCACCCTGTATATTGAACTCTTTAGTCGAAATTAAGAAAAAATCTTTTTCTTTTTGAATTGTCAAGTTTATACTTTAAGGTCTGTGTTTAAAGTCTCCAATGGCATCAGTCTTTATTAATGTTGAGTTGCAATCAATCCTGTGTGAAGAACTGAAAAGAAATTTTTGAAATATGGTTATTGTTACTGTTAGTGTCGAAAAATTGTGATTCTCTGAGTATCAAGGGACGTAATAAATTGTAATGTTCCACACACTCGCTCACTCAATGTTAAAAACGGTGCACAACTTTTGTGTGCCGTTTTTTTAACATCGAGTGAACAAGTGTGGATTACCCAATTTGTGCATCATTTTTAACATAGAATGAGCGAGCGTGTGGAACTTTACAATGTTTATTACCTCCCTTGATACTCAGAGAATCATATGATTTTACAACACTAAAAGTAACATAACCAAAAAAAAAAAGATTTTCATGAGCTTTATTTTCAGGTAATCTTGTTAACTCTTCTTTTGTCACTTTCAATCCATTTTTTAAATTTAACTTGAAAGGTTATTCTTTTCATTGAGTTTTGATTACAATATGCTTATTTTTTGTCAGAAGTGAAGATTCAATTATGGTTTATTATTTATCGTTATAACAAAAATGCATACTTTTATGAAGATATCCATTTTGATATAACTATATATATATAAGTTCATATAGGAAGTTCAATATGGCTCAAGTTTATATAGGAAACTTTTTTCAGTTGCTCCATTTTGTTATATATTTTAATCTTTATATTTTGATCAATAATTTTCAATTTTCCTCAGGTGATATCTATAAAGTGGAATAACCTGAAAAAATCCTTTTTTTATGATTCCTCTTCTCAAAAATATAATTGCTTTATAGGAAAACCTTGGTTTGGCAAGGTTGAAAACTACCAAGGAATAGAAGGCTTAATCCGTGATTTCTCATTGACTTAGTAGATAAGGTTATTCCATTTAAATTTCAAGAATCGAAGTAGATTTTAAGGAATGTTGAGATGTAATTCATACCATTTGGCAGTTATTACCTCAAATGTCATTTTATGCAACTCAAAGAAACATTTGTATCATTAAAAAAATTCAGATAAATAAAGCATCTGTAGACTTTTAACTGCAGTGATAATCTGTTCAAAATTTTAGAGAACAGATAAGTGTCACTCGAAATAGTTTTTAAAATAATCTTATGACAATGTAGCTGAATGATTTTTAACAGATCTCTCTCATTTCTTATGTAATTTAGTGATAATTTGAAAGTTACTTATGGTATATCAGAAAAGGGCTTGATCATATGAAAGTTTCATCTTCATTTTAGTTGTGAAAATTGGTTGGCAGTATTTGTATATTCATTTTCTAAGTTTGTTGAATTTTTTTAAAAATACCTTTTTTAAAGATGATTTCAACTATATTTATTTTTATTAAAGTAATATTGTATACTGGTTGGTATGTATATTTATTTTTATTAAAGTAATATTGTATACTGGTTGGTATGTAATTAAAGTAATAATTATTTTGGATATTTTGCTCTTTTCTTGAGTTAATTTCAAAAAGGCTTAACTAAACTCTTAAAGAACTATTATAAGCTTTGAAAGTGACAGTTGTTGCTTAATTTTGATATTCCTTTTTTTTTTGTTTTTGAATTTTCTCTATTAGAATTAAAAATTGCTGTTTCCTATATTTTCTGTAGCGACATGCCTGGGCTGTCTCTGTTTTGATACCATAAATTGGACCAGCCGTTAGTAGGGTCATCTGTTAATTTTATTTTTTTTTTGGTTTTTCTTTTTACATGCACTGAATATTGGTTTCTTTTTTAATCTGGGGATGTAACCCATTGAGTCCCTTTCCATTTATATGTTTGTTGAAATTTATGGGCTGCTCTTAAGAGAATTTCATTGTTCTGATTATACTAGGAAAAGAATTGTAATTTTGTTCTGGGTGCAAAATAATGACCAGGTCTTTAACATTGTGGTTTTAAAATATATTTGCAGAGGTCTTATCTTAGGAAATCTGTAACTTACATAGTTTAATAATAATGAATAAAATAACTTTTCATATCTGTACCCTGTTTTGCACTTAATTTTGTGGAAACATTTTGAAAATTGTGGATTTGATCAAACACTAATTACTGTAATTATGTTTATGTAAAGTTTACTCCAAATCATACTTTTTTGGAAGCACCTCCTATATATATTGTGATTTCAATTTCTTTTAGTATATGAAATATAAAATAACAAATGCAATGATTAGGCATTTTCAACTGATATCAAAATCATTATTTAGCACCCTGCCATTTTATTTGTGTGTGCATATAAGATTGAAGTAATTTACATTTTTTAACAAAGTTTTTAACATTTTTTCAAATGTTTGATTATGTATTAAAAGTTTAGCGGATTATTCCTTGCCAAACACTAAACAAGATCTTTGGATGAAGTTCGCCTCTCGGCTGGGGCACAGGTCTATCATCGAGACTGAGCCACTGACGATGGCACTTAACATTGTGAAAAATGATCAATTTCTCATCCCCGGTAACAACACTGTCCATAAAAGGGGCCTGGAGCTACCAAGATTGCAGTGACTCACAACAATCAGCACGTTGCTGGCAATTTTCTATGGACAAGTCATGTGGGACTCATTTTCCAATCTTTGACACTTATCCTAACTTCTTCAAATTGCGATGAACAGTCATATGGCTAACATTGAATTGTTTAAGTTCCTTGACTGTAACAGCAGGATAGGGGTGGCATTTCTGCTATTTTGTTCAAGCACTATCGGTACAAAAAGAAAATGGAGAGAACTTTTGTTACAACCTTATATATAATATGAATGGCTTGGCTTCGCAAACGAAGACTTTCGGTGAGTGTTTTCCACAGCATTAGGACCATCGACAGTGGGGACTGTGTGCGGAGTAACCATCCAGCCTGATCAATGAAGTTTTAAGGTGAAATGCGACTTGCCCAGGATCGACCCCCATCCTTTAATCCAAGGGTTTACATCCTATGGACCACCGGAGTGGTGTGAATAGGAGCAGATCTCACTAGAAAGATATCAGACAGAATACATTATAATATCTTTTCTAAGGATTTATATACCAGGCACTGGAGAATTGATTACTGGAAATTCTAGGCTGGATCTGTTATATATTGATTCTCAATCTGAAATAATATGGTCCATAAAACGAGTTTTATTTTATTTTTTTCTCAAGGACATTTTGAGGCTTATTTACTAACCCTATGTATTTGGTTTGCTCACGTTGTTTTCTTTACCTCATAATCTTCAGATTTTTAAACTTATTTTCCTACATCTGCATGGAGTTGCGTTTCATGTCTAATTGTTTTAGATATTTTTACAATCAAGATCTTTAGTGTTGCCAAGGTCAAAAATTGCTTTTGGGATCAGC
>VCCN01003315.1:4196858-4211902 GCA_006491835.1 Architeuthis dux
TTACCTGTGCAGGTTTGTTTAAACACTGCAGATGATTTCATTGTGGGTGCATTATCCCTCTTCACACTGGTTTTGAATCAGAGTTGTCCATTTCCTAGACTGGTTGCCAACCATAGCTAGAGAGCCCAGTCTGCCCTACTATTCACCTATAGTTGGGGGGAGAATAGATGGATTCATGCCTTTCCCAAGGGCATTAGTGCTAAAGTGACCACAAACTGTCCTATCCAGAGTTTGAGCTGATTCTATTATCTATGCCATTAACCTTATGGCCATTCCGCACCTCCTGAAAGTTTTTTTAATAAAATTTGGATAGTTGTAGAGATTTTAGAATTATAGATATCTTGACAAGTTTTACATTTTATTTAATAGATTTGAATCACTCCAAGTTTGACAATAGGCTGTATTTGTGAAGCTCCCAATGAGGATTGAAATTGTTCTCAACAACTTGCACTACCATAATTACTTGTGGAATTTGAAATTAGTATAAAATAAATTCACACTAGAAGAAAATAACCCACTAAATGGCTAATTACGAACTAGGATAGAAAATTCAAATAGAGAGAGAGACCGGTTTATTTGTTTTATATCTTGTTGATACTGCACAAAAATCTTTTCTCCTTTTTTTTGCCTAATTTTAAAGTAATGAATCTGTTTTGTTTTGGGTTTTTTCTATTCTTTTTAGCCTGAAGGGAGCCTTGATTTAGCAACCTTTTTAAATTATTTAATTAAAAAACGAATAAACTATTTCTAATGAAACATTTCATTTAGATGACATAAAAAAACTGTTCAGATAAACAGAAAATATCATTTGCATATCATATTATGCTTTTAATGCATCATTGTTATAAAACATGAAGTTTTTTTGTTTTGTTTTGTTTTTTTAATAAATTGAACAGTTTAAATAAATATATATAGTCAAGCATTAATAAGATGATGAACTAGACAGTTCAGAAAGTATTGGCTCTATGACACCCATAATGGAGAGGTCTGGCTAATCTTGGGGAATGTCTATGTCCAACAACGGACGCTAAAAGGCTGATTATGATTGATATATATATACATATAGTGTGTGTGTGTGTGTTTTTAAAGAAACACAATATTTTTAAAAGATTTGTCGCTAGTAAACATTCGACCTACATACACCGGAAATAAGAGATACATACACGCCCATGCATTCGACTGCTCATATTTTGAGAATAAAATGCCATGTCTAGTGACATCAATAGATTTAATAGGTAATATTTTACTTTGGAACAAATATACACACATAATACTTCCTGTAACAACCAGATGCTAATGAATAATAAGAATACATATAAAAGTGGGTGGAGCTGAACATGGTGGTGTTGTGTGCAAAAAATATATTTTTATAAAATGATTTGTTCTTTCGATTTTAAGCCATTTGCCTGATGAGTTGCCTGTGGCAATGAAATGGACTGTCAATCTGTAGTGAATCCCATAACATATATAAAAATTATATATATATATGAAATCTTCACTAGCAAGAGAAGAATCTTTCCAAATTTAGCTCAGAAATAGCTAAAATTGTAACCCTAGTTGTTGCTATTGACCTTTCAAAATTGGTGCTGCTGGGTGTAAGTTCAGGATAGACTCATTCTTGATCTAAGATGTAACAGAATGCCAAAATCAAAAGTTGTTTTATAAACATGTTAACTCCTAATGTTCTGAAAAGAATTAGAATATTAAAAAAACGCCTATGCTCAGGATAATCAATTAACGGTTTAAGTCCTGATGTTCTGAAAATATTAAAATATAAAAAATGCCTATACTCTGGATAATCCATAAAGGGGTTAAAGTTAGTCTAATGATCCTCATATTCATGAGCATCCTGTGTAATATCTTATGGAATATTTTAGCAAATACCACTTTTACAGTCTCCTTTTAACAGTTCTTCTGCATAATACATTTGTTTTGATACACTATATTAATCACCGCTACCCACAATAGACCGGTTTAAACACTGTTGCTGGGTTTAGGTTATTCATTTGTTCTGACATTTATATGTATCTGTATCCAGACTTTACCCAGGCATTACCGTTCATAGTAGAAACTTGAAACTTTGTGCATACACTCCCCTCAATGAGTAGAGAAAATGTTTGTTTTTTGCAAATTCCCCTCCAAAATAGGTTTTTAGTGGGGGGTTTAATATGCAATGTAAGTTTATGCTAAATTGGTCATTGTTTCTTATTTTACATTTATGATTTAGGCCGCTTGTTTAGCAGATGCTTGCACCAGCACCGGGCAAATATAGGTTCTCAACTAATAATTGTCATTATAATTATCATGTATCTATGTATCTATCCGGACTTTGCCCAGCCCTAACTGTTCATAGTAGAAACTTGAAATTTTGCACTCACACTCGCCTCAATGAATAGGGAAAATCTTTATTTTTTTGAAAATTCCCCCAAAATAGGTTTTAAGAGAAGGGTTCAATGTGCAATGTAAGTTTATGCTAAATTGGTCACTGTTTTGTACCCGCTTGTTTCTTTGAAAATTCAGACCTTTTTTAGTGATCACAGCCCAACAAAAGGCGCGAGAAGTAACTTATTCATTTATCACCCCCTTTCCCTATTTTTTAATTGATCACCCCCAACAAAGCATATATTGGTGGCGGTGATTCATAATTTCCATTGAAATGCCAGTTTAATTATGTCTTTGAAAAATATGAAGTAGGTAAAAGATTTTTTAGATTGCACAGTAGTTTATATTCATGTTATAGTAATTGCTGTGTCTAAAGTTCTTAATGATCAATCCTCAACATCTTTCCAATGAAGCTATGAAACATAATAGTCACTTATTTCAACACAAAAATGTGTTACTTGATTTTATTAATCAAATGGAGAGATATTTCAATGGATTCGGCTTATCTCCACCCTGTTATCAGACAATGTTTTTTACACTAACATTTGGAAGTTTTAACGTGTAATGTTGTAAAACTCCAGTCCAAGTCAAAGGCCAGAGTTGACTTTGTTTTTCTACCATAACAACAAGAACAATCCTCACCTAATTTAGGGGAGTAAACCCTTCACTATTTGTCTGTCCTGTCACATTAAACCAAACTGATATATAAAATTAACATTTCCCTAGCATGATTTGAAATCATGACCAAGTGATCGGTAGGTGATCTTACCGACTGAGCCAAACTGAAAAGTCTTAGATGTCTCCAAATTTATTTATTATATATACAATACAAAGGTTGCAGTAATCATCTTCAGTCGGAATAGAAGTAAGAGTGGCGTTTGACCCTGCAGCAGCCAGGATTGTTCATTTACCTCTGCCATTCATGTCTGTCTGTTCACACAATATTCTCTGAATTTCAATTAAATTTTGTGGAAGAAGTGATTGAATTTTGGAGCAGATCCAGAAATTAGTTTTCGATTGAGAGAGATTTTTATTATTCTGCAGGAAAAGAGCTTCAAAACAAACAGTTAATAATGAGGCTAAATTTCAATTTCAAGGGAAGTAACTCAATATTAGTACATTTAATGTTCTCTCCCTTGTTTTTTTAATATTTTATTTTCATTCAGTTAGTGTACGGTGATTGCAAAGGTATGCACTCCCTGAGTGTTTTTGAGTTTACTCCGTAATTAGTTTCTGAAACAGCAGCTGCTGCTGTCACCTATCTCAAGCTTAGAATAAATTTGCACACAGTTTCTAATCCTTCTGACATTAAATCATTCAACAAAATGTGAGTTGCCGTTCTTATTATAAAATCTTTTATATAATGGGATTATTTTATAGATTCCCTTAACTGAAATGCCAGTAAATATCTTGCATAATATGTGTCAATTAGAAACTATCACCAAAACTGTCAACATAGGTTTCTTCAGTTTTCAATTTGGTCTGGCTGGCTATGTATGTATCTTGCATACAAGCCACACCAATAGAGCTAGAGGGCTGAAAATGTAAACATTTACTCCTTATTATGTCTAGAAAAAACTTCTTTTTTTTACCCCATCCCCCAATAGGTTTTTAGTGGGAGGTTCAATTTGCAAAATCTAGAAAAAAATGATTTTTTGTTTTGTTTTTTAAATCGCCCTAATAGGTGTTTAGTGTGGGTTTCAATTTGCAATGTAAGTTTATGCTAAAGTCATCCTTTAGTTTGTGTCCGGCTGCATTCACACTTTTTTAGCGAAGTAACTAATTCATTGATCACCCCTTTTTCCAATTTCCCCTAACATGGCATGCTGCCAAAAAACCTTGGTCACATGACAGTTTCTATCGAGTGACTAACCAGACCTGTATAACTAAAGATACAAATTCTGTCAGAAAAATAAATTGCCATATTTGAATTAATTCTTTGTTTATCAAAGAAGTTTTAAGTCATTTTGTCATATTGCCCTGATTAACATTTTCAAGCCTCAGTATGGGGTATATAGACTAAAAAAACTTTTTATATTCCATACTAATTATAGTTTGTCCGTTCCTACTCTAATAGAACTTGTTATTTGAGACAGAGATATTGACATCAACTTCTGCAATGTTGATTAAGTATTTGCTACTGAAAGCATTTTTGCATGAATTGCATATTACATTGTTGATTAGAAAGGTAACAATTGACTGGCCTACTGAAAAGAGCAAACATTGGTAACAATAGTGAAATGTAAACTTTTAACTGATATAACTACTTGTCCTGCACGTCTATCTAAGAGAAGGTTACTTTGACAAAAAAACCTACAGCTTGGCTGATTCCAATCCCGAGTGGAGGTTTCGGCGTGGGGCTAGCAACTCCACCCTCCAAAACCTACTTGCTACTAAAACCGCAGTGGGTTGTGGCCCTATGCTCCATAAGGAGTCTACAGGAATAAATAAAACAACTATTTGTCCATGTAATAGATAGTAACTTAAATCACACCTGATCAGTCATATTAACCTTGGTTGGGTTTCTAAATTGGTCAGAAATCCATGTTGCCACACAGCATCAAAACAATACATGCTGAAATCACAGACATACAAATGGTGAGTAAAGGTTATATAGCTCACAGTCTGTATTCATAACTGCTTGATCAATTAAAATAAAAATCATATGGCAAGTATTTCTCTGATTTCCATACTATGGAAAATGAGAAATATATTGATTAAATTTCTATCTTTTCATTTATTTCATTGGAAAAATCTGCTGATTTCTCTTGAATTTTCTAAATTTAGCAAGCAATCATTAAGAGCTGAGTTTCTAGTACATCTTGGTGAATGAATCAGAAATTTTGAATCAGCTTTTCTCTCTTTTAAGTTTTATAAACAAGTACATGGAATTATGTAGTATATTGTTGTGTTGAAAGTTTTTTTTAAATAACGGTGGTTTAACCCTTTCAAAACTAACCTATTTGGGTGCTTCATGCCTGAAAAGCCAAAAATATGCTAATTTTTATTTAATGATAAAAGAAACCTATTCTTTTATTCAATCAAAAATTGTCCATATTTTGAAGATCCAAAATGAAGATGGGATACATTTGTCCCATTAGACATTCATCCCGGGATAGATGAAAAACACAGAATTAGGAGATCACTTCATCTAAACATCTTTTCTGTTCAGTCATGTAAAGTGAACTAATTTCTGCGTGGGTTTCATACTATGGTGTCATCATTGCTTGCAGTTGTAAAAACCAGGAAGATCTCATTTACTATATTTGTTGTGACACATACGTCCCAGTAGACTTCTAAAAGAGATCTACTGAATATATATATCCCAGCAGTCATAGTTACCTCAGGATATGTATGACCCAGGAGTCTTGAAAGGTTAACAGACATTAAAACAAAAGGGCAGAAAACACCCTTGTCAAACTGTTCTGTATTATATTAATCTTATTACTTTTGTTAATAATGTCATTGCTGACTGAGTACTTTACATCTCCAGAAAGCCAATGTCCAGTGATCATGTAACTGTTTGTGGTGCATTGTTTTATTCATTCAAAAAGTTTGTGCAATATGTTTACTTTTCTTTGGTTTGATCATTTTTATTTTCAAATTTTCCAAATATTTGATTGCATCAGTAGTCAGTGTTATAGAAAACAAATATTATATATCTTAAAACTGAATTTGATGATACAAATAGAAAAAAAACCCTTTAAAATCCCTAAGAAGACTCGGAATAATCATCTTCTCTACAGTAAGACTCATAACAGCATGGGTGTATAACCAAACACTTCTACTTATTTTAAAAGAAATACTTTGAATTGTATCTTTTTTACACTGACTTTTTCATATTTCCTGCTCTTTTATTTTAACACTAACATTGCCTAAAACAAAAACTGTAAATGTATGATTAACTGTGGTGCAATGATCATATATACACAAACTAATCTGATTTTCCCTCATAGCCGATGAACATTTATATTAAATCTGAGTGAGAATGGTGAAAGTTTATATAATCTTTTGAAACAAAAAGGCCTGTGGAGTTCTGTTTTTTGGGGGGTTTTTTCCAACAAAAAGTTTTCAAATTGTAAATTTGACTCAAGATTAGAAACTTGTTTAGCATTACTGTGTCATAGATTGAAATGGTACCAATCCACTACTGGATGTAAAAATCAATGTCAAAAAGTAATTTATATAAATCATAAGAGCTTCTTGATAAACAATGTTTTTTGTCTTTCCATATGGAGCATACATGTAGAGATTATTTAGTGATCCACCTCATGTGGCAGCACCATAATTGGCCATGGGTAAAGCAGGGATCCTATAATTGTAATGTAGCCACCTCCAATGTTTGCCTCTGAGATTTGTCGATGGACATAGCAAAACATATCCAGAGTTTTAAATTCATTCCTAAATATGGTTATTTAAAAAGATTAAAAAAATATTAAACTGTAACTATTAGTTTTTACATGCGTACATCAATAAGTCTGTAGCCTAAAGATGATCAAAGACTTTATTTTACACCACAAATATTTATTTTCCAGCATAATCTCTTTCCTTGTGAATGCACTTAATTCAGTGGTGAATATTGGTCATATTCATCAAACATTATACAGTTAAAATTTTCAATCAAAATTCAGCTAATGACTACATGTCAGGCTACAGACTTAATAATCCACCCTCATACACTGCAAATCAATTTTTGTATGTTTGTGTCATCAGTTAGCATTGTGTCAGGCAAGGATTTAATTAATTGTAGCTGAGGCTGCCTCAGGCAGCTAATGCCCGAGGGGATACAAATTGAAGAATATGTCGATTGTTGCTCATCTAAGACCTTTGGGGTAGCATGCTGATTGCTTTGAATGAAGGAAAGTGGATTCAATTAGTTCGCTCTTTATTAATAACAAACAGGATGGGGGTAGAGTGGGTGGAAATATTTGTGCGTATGTCTGAATTTTATATGACTGTGTGCACTCACATATGAATACACACAATTCTGTTGTTTTATCTAGACTTATATTCTAAATAAACTTTCTACGATATTGATGGCAATTTCGTATTTGTAAAGAAGACATTTATTTTTAAAAACTGGTGAATGATTAAATGTAATAATGGCATAAGACCATTTTGAAAATCACTCTGAGAAGACTATTTCCTATCTCTGCATAGCAGTATAGTTGACTGTGCCATCATCTACCTATATAATAGTATGACTTTTCAGTTTCTTTGTAACTTCCTCTAGAGTACACAGATACTACACTCCAATCCTTGACGCAGGGCCAGGAGGTGACACTTTGATCCTAGGTTGGGTGCACAGGTACTTTCATCCTAGGCAGAAGTGCCAATCCATGTGTAAATAATCCCATAATCTTTTATGAGTACTTTTCTAGTAATAATATATACAAACATTCCAAGGGAAATTATGAATCACTGCCACCCATATATGCTGTGTTGGGGGTGATCAATTAAAGAGTTGGGCTGTTATCACTAAAAAATGTCTGAATTTTCAAAAAGCAAGCACAAACTAGTGACCAAATTATCATAAGCTTAAATTGAAAATCGGAGGGGAATTTTCAAAAAAGAAAAGAAAGCATTTTCCCCCTACTCATTGAGAGGAGTGTGTGTAGAAAATTTCAAGTTTCTACTATGAACGGTTAGGGCTGGGCGAAGTCCGGCTACATAAGATAAAATTGAACCCTACTCTAAAAACCTATTTAGGGGGAGAATTTTCAAAAAACAAAAAGCATTTTCCCTACTCATTGAGAGGAGTGTGTGTACAAAATATCAAGTTTCTATTATGAACTGTAAGGGCTGGGTGAAGTCTGGATAAAAATATAGATGGATAGATTGATACATACATATAAATGTGTGAATACATGAATAACCTAAACCTTTGGTAGCAGTGATTAATATCTCATCTCATTTATAAAGGTCATTTCTCATACAGGGTGGCCCAAAATAAGCTGACCTTTTTGATTCTTTTGAACCACTGTTTTTTTTTTGTGTGCCAGAAGATTTAATAGTAAAAGTCATGGAAACTGCTTATACCGTACCCAACCAGTTATTTATAGTTAAGTTATTGTTGATTGAGGCTGTAGCAAATAAGTTGTTTCACTTTTTTAGCGTGTTGGTTAAAACAGTAAAAAAACAGAGAATCAAAATGGTCAGCTTATTTTACACCACCCTGTCTGTCAAACCTACAACCTATAGGCTCTGCTGCTATTTGCACCACTCCAGTGGTCCATAGGATGTAAACCCTTGGTTTAAAGGGTGGGGTCGGCTCTGGGCAAATCACACTTCACCTTAAAATTTCACTGCACACGGGTCCTGCCGTGTATGGTCCTACTGCTGTGGAATACCCTTCACAAAAATCTTTGTTTGCAAAGCCAAGCCATTCATATAGTGTAACAGAGATGATCAAACTTAAAGCCTGATCATTTAAAACTTCACTACTCAGGCTGGCAGGTTATTCTGCACACAGGTCCTGCCGTCTATGGTCCTATTGCTGTGGAATACCCATCACAAAAATCTTTGTTTGCAATGCCAAGCCATTCATATAATGTAACAGAGATGACCAATCATAAAGCCTGGTAATTTAAAACTTCACTGCTCAGGCTGGAGGGTTATTCTGCACACAGGTCCTGTCGTGTATGGTCCTACTGCTGTGGAATACCCTTCACAAAAATCTTTGTTTGCAAAGCCAAGCCATTCATATATTGTAACAGAGATGATCAATCTAAAACATAAAGACTGGTCATTTAAATTCAATCTTGTGGGTAAAAGTAGCCTCCTTATAGCGGCTATAAATTAGTTGAACATCTGCAACTTGTAATGCAATATATAACTGTAGGGAAATAGTTGAGAATGTAAATGTATCTTCCATCTTATCTATGTCTACTTCAGAAGTTGAAAAGGACAAACTTGTTTGCTATGCATTCTTTGTTTACAACCATTATCCTAATCTTCACTTATAGAATGCCATGAGGAGTCAGGTAACTTGATGTTAGCTAGAACTATTAAGTATTTTCTATCTAAATTACTTCCTTTTCTTTACTTATGGAGATACTGCAAAAGTAAAAATTTAGTTATTTTATACATTGATTCGTAAACAGTCTTGTTCTTTCTATATTTGTTAAAATAAAAGAAACTGGTGGATTAGGCTACACAACTCATAACAGAGTTATATATATATTTCTTTTTAAAAAAATTCTTATCCCATATAAGAAGAAATTTACAGATGTTTTAATAGTGAAAGCCATGGAAACTGCTTATACCATAACCGACCCGTTATTGATAGTTAAGTTATTGTTGATTGAGGCTGTAGCAAATAAGTTTTTTTTCACTTTTTTAGTGTGTTGGTTCTAACAGTAGTCCAAAAGAATCAAAATGGTCAGATTATTAATTACTTTTTTCTCTGATTTGATTAAGGCTGCATATGATCTTCAGAAAAGAAGGCTATGTTACTGTAATGAATAAGATACAAGAGATTTGCTTGTGGAAAGCTTTATTCAACTTTACATGTGCTTACTCATACATGGAGTCTGAAGTACCTTTCTTTATATAGTAGTGAGAGAGTTCTAGTAAGGGGAAGTAATCGCTTCCATTTCCTTTTTGAGACCTTTTTGAGACCTTTTTGATTACTTTATTACCACAGTTACTATCATTGCTATTCTGATTTCAAAACTTGTTTTTAATATATGATGTAAGCATGATGAAAAATAATTATCATAGTCTATATTAGATTTTCCTTGCTGTCAAATAACTTTAAAATCTTGAATCCTCCCAAAAATTGAACATGTTCTTCAAATATTGGTGAATTAGTGACACAATCATACCATGATGGATATTAGTAGGGACAATTTCACCATGAAAAGGAATGAAAACAAATTCTGATATCTAAGTTGTTATAAAGTGTATCATATTGTTAAAATAAAGGTTTTTAAGACTTGATTTTATATTAAATCTAACCTCATTATTCTCATGTTATTCTGGTTTCCAACTTGAATTTTTTCTTCTGAATTTCTTGCTTATTTCAAATTATCTTCGATATAGTGAAAAAAAATAGTTAATATTTCAAAGCTGTTTCTTGATTTGAAATCACATAAGTTGTCTCATTTTCATTTGGTAAACACTCAATGTAATTTAGATTTAAATTTTCTTAGCCCTCTTGATAAATGACATGGTTGCTAATGACAACATATTTGTGGACACTGATTGGCTATGTGCGATATGTTTTATCAATTGTCCTTTTTTTTTAAAAAATTAATCTGATCAAACAATACCTAACTTGTTAAAGAACAAATCCTTATCTCTCCCTTTTACCTATTCCCCTTATTTATTTACTTGCAGATGTTTGACTTTGTTATATTCTATTTTCCATGTTCACTTTTTCTAACTTGAGTGATGCATGAAATACTAAACTGTTTCTTAGAAAATTCTATTTGTAAAATGTCTGTAAGACATCTTGCTGCTTTTAGTAGATTCTATTGTGGAACCTATTCAAGACATTCCTATATTATAATATTTATAACATCAAGTGAAGTGGCCAAACCTTCTCAACATCAGAGCTGCATATGATCTTTTGGTGTTTGACAAGTGCAAGACATTTGAACATCTTTGCAAAGACCTTTTCATTTCTAAATGCACACTCTTGTTGCAAAAATGAATTTGATCTTGTACTTTGTTATTTGGCCACAGGAAAACCTCTTCAGAAAAGAAAGCTATGGCTATTCTCATTTCAAAACTTAAGGCTGACTGACTAATTGGTCTATACCAATAAAAGGAGAATATAGGAACACCAATCTAAGAAAGGAAAAGAAAAATGGTTTGGGATTATAGAGTGGCAAAGTGTGACATCATCAGCCAACTTTTGGTTCAAAACACCAATTTTCTACTACTGTTTTTGCATAGGAAAAATCTTGCTTGTCTCTTTTTTCCTCGTTTTTTTTGTTATTTCGACTGCAATTTTGCAACTGTTAGACAGTATAAGAAATTTTGATAAGTTTTAGTCATTTTATCGATTTTTTTTTTTCATTTGTTTTTTTCCCTTGGAAACTTGCGACTCACAGACTTTTGACTACAAACAACATGTCAGCACTTTGTCACTCTATTGATTTAGGTGAATGTTTGAAAATTGCTATTTGCTAGTTTAACATTTTTTTTAACATATGTGTATGTACCGATGTACATGCCTTAAAACAGACAAATTGTCATAATTGTTAGTAATATTTGCGATTTTTCCTTTTGCCCATTTAACTTGAGATTAATAATAAAAAACTTCTATTTGCATCACAAGGACAAAATAATAAAAGAATCAATACAGATGTCCTCTAGCATGAACAGCAAAAAATAAGAACCAAATAGTCACCTAAAGATGTCCGAATGGTAAACGGCTGAAATGTTGTCTATTAAAATATCTATAACAACCAAGATGAGAACCATAGTTTGTATAAAACAATACATAATAACAATTCTTCATCTCAAAAAATCAGGCAAAAATTCTTTATTTAATGTATGACAGATAATTAAAAAAATTGTTTATTCTGTGTTGGTGTCAAAAGGTTTTTAGACTGCCAACAAAGGACAAGGTGTGTATAATATTTGACAATATTCCTTGCATCAGCTTATAATTTAGTCAAAACTTTTACCAAGTAACCCTTGTCTGTTTTGTTAAACAATTTAATAATATTCCAGTTGCAATTCATAAATATTTTGGTGTTTTTTTTCTTCTCGATATCTTAAAGTTGGTAAATGTCAAAACCAAATTAAAGAGAAGTCATTGACAAAATTTAATAAAAGTCAGAATTAAATTTGTATGTATTCAAGAGAGACTGAATTTCATTGCTGACAAAATAGACTTTCCTCTTTAATGAATAGAGTATTTTTACAATTAACTATTGTAATGATGTTCTGTATTGTAACCAATGTAAACTGATTTTATTGTTACTTATGCTTATTATTATGAAAAGTACTGTTTTTTTGTTTGTTTTTTCTTGTTTCTTGTTTCCTAAAACCTTTGAAAATATAATATTAGTGCTGTTAAAAAGAATTTAAAATATGTATATAAAGTATAAAACTTGTGCGCAAAAAATCACTAAGGAAAGAGCAGCCAAGATTTGTCAGCTTTGATTATATAAATTTGGCAATCCAGTTTTAAGTAGTGATTTCCTAATATCACCATGGCTTGGCTTCATAAACGACAATTGAGGAGATTCCATGCCTACTGTCAGTGACTGGCGAGACCCACACAGGACAAGCAAGTTTTTCCACAAAGGCTGCAGGGAGAGCTCCAATTTTACGGAATTGCCTCTTTTCTTCTGCTCTAGCTCTGCGGTTTGCTTCTGGTAGGGAGGATGCCATGAAAGCCTTATATCTCCATGTTGGCAGCTTCTGTTGCCCATTGGCCAGACTTGATTCCACAAGAGATGAAAGTCTTTTTTAAGGAGTCCCTGTATCTCTTCTGCTCTGCTGACCAGGGAATGCTTGTGGCACTGACTGTCTTGAGGAATCTGGTTTGTGATGAAGGCACTCCTGTGCACATTGAGGCAACACTGGTGGAAGCGTTTAAGGAGACATAGATGATGCAGGTATATGACCCAGGATTCAGCTCCATAAAGAAGACTCTTATTTTTGTGTTCTTCCTGAGGTTCCCGTTGTTCCAGATACCTTTTGTCTGTTTAGAAATAAAAATACATTGTTTATTTTGTTCACAATAAACAACAAAAAGCCATAAATTTAGTTAATTCTAATAGTGACAGCAGTATCTTTTATGATCCTTCTATCGAGATACAGGAATATTACATCTGTTTGTTTGAATGTTTTTCACTAATAACAGATTTGTCAGCATATAGAGATGCTTTTAGTAACAGTAATAGAAATAACTGCACTGAAATAACCTTATAAATGTCAGTGCAACTATTTATATCTTTGAACTTTGTTAAGAATCAATTAACTTGGTATTTTATCTGATTGATGCTTTCGAGTATCAGTTCATCCTTTTAATGTGTTCTTTTTTTATACTGATTTTTTTTCTTTTTTTCTTTCTGCCTTTTTGTCAATATTGAGACTTTAATGGATCAAGATATCAGCTTGCTTTTGGTAAAGCTACAATTGTAGCACATAATAATGCATCATTAAAACAAGAAAATGATACTTGTTGCTATGTGACCCACCTAGATGTTAGGACACTTTTTGGTGGGGGGGATACTATCTTGTATTCATATATACAAATTTTCCTTGCAATATTTTTGCAGTAAGCCAACATAATCTAATTCCATCTAATATAGTAAATAATAACTATTTACCATATTAGATGGAATTAGATTATGTTGACTGAATATTATATAATATAATAATATTATGGGTTCCTCACGACAAATTTGTTTCACACTTATTAGTGACTCTTCAGGTGAGAAACTTGCAATATTATATATATCTTAACTACACCTGACATTTTAATTAGATGTAAACAGTACTACAATGGTGTTTCTTTATCATCCTTTACAGGTTTCGCTGGAACACCTGGTTACCTTTCACCAGAAGTATTAAGAAAAGATCCTTATGGAAAACCTGTAGATATTTGGGCATGTGGTAAGTATAATTGTTTTTTGGTTTTTTTGAGAAGTAAGTAACCTAAATTCTCTTGTATTTTCGTAATTATTATTTACTACCAAGACCTGTGGAAATCCCACAGGTGTTGACATTTAAGATATTGTCATTTACTCTTGTATATATATTTTTGCAATTGAAGTATATAATTTTTGTTAAAGTAATTTATTACCTATGAAATGTATCTCTATTAACTCTTAAATTCATGAACCGCTCAGATCTGCTCCTAAATACATTGGAACTCTTCAATGGATAGAGAAAAAATGGAACTCTTTTGTGAATTCAATTTTAAAAACTTCACCTGAAAGTGCAAGGGAAGTAACCTTGATCAGAAGATTTTAATTTTTTATATGAATTTAAGAGTTAACTATATTAACATGCAAAGGTAAATGAAACTAATATCTGTTTTTCTATCTCTCTATAATCTTGTGGTCTACTATTATAATTTAATTTTTAGGCTTGTAAGGGAGGCGTAATGAATAACCGTCATAGTGGAGGTTGAGTCCCTTTTGTACCTTTTTAAACATAAGCACCCTCTTCCATTTTTACCCTTGTTCAATACATCGCAATGGTGGTGGGGAGGGAGATGAGAAAGGAAGAAAAATATGCAAATTTAAATGTTATTGTTGTAAAATACTATGCTTTATTTCCTGGGGGCAACAATTGACTCCTCACCTTTTTTACCCACTTTATAATTGGTGAAACATCAAAAGGGGAAAGGAGTAATAAAACTTAAGAACATGTTAAAACAAATAAATCAACAAGTTTTATTGGTGGGAGAAGACACCAGAGAAGAAATGAATAATAATCAGAAAGTGTAACAGTCATACATACATACAAACAAGCAGAATAATGGTATAGATTAACATTGTCACAATCTTCTGTAGATTTTCCAATCTATTATTAATACAATGTATCAATAAATGTGCTGTTTAGGCACCCTTGTCATGGAGCAATGCTAAACATGCAGGCCATTTTTACTGTAGTGAGTTTGATCCTCACTGAATTCTGTATACTTGTGGCCATGCTCTGTACTAAGCTAAGCTTGATAAATATTAGTAACC
>VCCN01003315.1:4218508-4228552 GCA_006491835.1 Architeuthis dux
CCAATTCAAGGAATCAGATGTTCCTTCATGTCCATCTGGTATTCATTTGCCTCTCCTTGATGGCAAATATGACACAAGGTCAGTTTAATGTAAGGCCACACACACACTTGTGGGTAATGACAAAAATAGCCCAGTCCCACCAGCTTTTACCACAGGTGTCATGGCAGTGCAGTGCAGTGGGGTAGTACTGCCTGAAAGATAGATCCCTAGGAACATCTCTTTATTATAAGGGTTCCTCAGCCATGAATGACCAGAAACCTTATATCTTAAATCTTTATTTCTATAGTAAATACCAAATCTTTGTTTATATGAGTGATTGGTTAAGATAAAGTAGTTCAAGTTTCAGCCAATGCAATTAATCTCCAGTTATTCAAGGAAGGAATTAGAAACATCAAAAGTTACAAGCTTTTTTAATAACCAGTTGTGACTTAGATGATTAAACACAAGTCAAAACAGGTAATGTTCATTTTGAGTTTTGTAAGGTTTATTATTCTGGGTTTGTTGGGAATTTAGAGGCATTTCAAAATGACTACAGAAAAAAAGGTCTAAAGTATGTTTAGTTCTTAAAATGAATTCTTATCTTTAAAAAATGAAGTAAGATGAAGAGTTGAGCTAAATTACAGTAAAACTAGTTTACCCATGCCTTCAAAGAATGACAGCAATATTTAAGTAACTTTGCAATTGCATTGTACTTATGAAATATCAAAAACATTATGTTGCTCTGCATTTTCTTGTTTATGTTCAATACTTCCTAAATATTAAATTAAATCTAAAATTAAGTAACGATACCCAAAAAATGATATGGGCGAATGCCTATCTTGACATTTTTTTTTGTATAAATATTGAAAAGTGCTATGCACACACTCTCACAAATATATACATATTTCTTTGGATACACATATGTTGTTTTCTCAGGTAAGAAAAATGTTGTCTCCCCACCCCCCCAATTGACAAATAACATTCTATTCACCATTGAAAAAATATGGAATTTTTATTTATTTATTTATCAAGTTTAACATAACATAAAATCCTTTCTAGTATGTCACCAGAACATAGAATTCTATTTTTATACATCATCATGTGATGACATAGAAAAAAAAATACTTAATGATAATGTAGAATAGTTTGTCTGTTAGCGTGACAGACTGCAAATAAATAAATAAATACACATGCAATAAACTAAGAAAATGAAAAATATTTCAATTTCAGTGTTCTAGACGTTATAAAATATTAAAATTCTAAAACTTCAAAATTTTTAAAATTTAAAAAGAAAACCTTAAAATTTAAAAGAAAAACTTTAAAATTAACATAAAATGTTTATGAAAGTAATTCCGCCTTGTGTATTGGATTGATATATACCTTCTGATGTGCATGTTACAGCTGTTTAGGCCATTTTCAATATCCTGACATTATTATAGTTAGATTAAATGAGGTTGAAAAATATTGAAAAATATTTTCAATTTCAGTGTTCTAGATGTTATAAATATTAAATGTGGTTAGTTTTATTTTCATTTATTTTGATAAAATAAGATTTTAAAAGGATTATCGGAATAAAAGTAGAATTTAATTTTGTTTATAAAAAAGAAGGCAGAATTATGCTGTAGCAAAAGTAAATTGGCCACACTTTTATCATACACTGATTTACTCAGACTAGTGTCCTCATCTTGGTTGTTATAATCACAACATCTCAGCCATTGTACCCCCCGGCCTTGTTCAGGTATCTGTCATGGTTTGTAACATTCTGGGAATTTCTAACCAAACCCTTTATTCAATCCATACGGGTAGATGGTTCACTCTATGCTAGAAGATATTTCATATCAGTATTCTTACTAGTTAATTTGTCCTCGAGATGTTGCTTGTCTGCCTCTTCCACTGGACCAGAGTATATTACTTTTTATGCTACCTGTGATGTAATCAGGAGGTGGATTTTTCATAGTCTTAAGGTTAATATCCTTTCTTAATTAAAGGCTCCCATATGGTGTTCATTTCTATGCTAGGCCTTCTGAGGAGGTTATTAGAGCCTAGCATGTGCGCCTATTCTTTCAATCACCTTCAATGTTTTTCTCTATCTATTATTCTGACTTCATTCCACAGGGGTTGGTGACCCCTACTTTTCCCTCCACACATGATCTACCAGTGTATAATAATAATAATAATTCCTCATCTCAGAAATTCTGTTTTTGTCTACAGTCAATTTTGGAATGTAAAAATAGAATCATGCTGCTGTTTTTAACTTAAAAATTTTATAATTCTTTGCTTGATGATTTCTTTGTATTGGAGCCAATGTTTGGGTTGTCAAGCACCATCACAGCGCGTTTTGGCACCAGCGCCCAAAGGAAATTGATGTGGTACAAAAGATTTCAAATTCTGTAGATAGCTTACTGAGTTTTTATTGAAAAAAATATTGATTCACTATGTCGAATTCAAAAGTGCGCATATACTTTTGTCACAGGAAAGAAATTTGCATAAGATCTTTGTGCACAGACTATTAGAGGGAACATTGCTCAGGTGTCCATTTGTACCAAATCCTTGCATCATTCATGAATCAGTATTATATCTAACAGCTGTTCAAAAATGTATCAGAAAAATGATAAACTACATAGAGACACAACCATCTGCACTAACTTTTGTGTAAAGTGTTATTAGACACAGATGTCTGCATTTTTTTCACTGAATAAAAGTTTGTTTTGTTGTTCTCAATAGGATCTTTTGCAATCTTAAAACTGTAGACTGGAAAACCTAGGCTTCTGTTTCCTGTTCCAAGCCAGTGACACTGATTATCACTTGTCCTTGAAACAGAACTCTGATTCAAACTCAAGTAAATCATCATTCCTCTAAATCAGTGGTTCTTAAACAGGGGGCATAATATATTATACCTCTGTCCCAAAATAGTTGTTACATTTTATATATGAAATGTATATGCAAATGTAACAACTATTATGGGACAAAGGTAGTAAAATTTTTTTTCAAATATTTGCAATACTCATTTGATACTAATCATTTGGTTGAAGATGTGAAGGGGCCATGTAGGCAAGGGTAAAAAGGTTAAGTACCATTGCTCTAAATCAATGGTTCCCAAACCCATGGTCACAAGGATGCTCCTGAGGGTCACAGGATGGGGGGGGAGAAAATGAAAGATGTAAGAAGAAAAACTATTGAAAAAAAATGTTAAATATAAAAAATAGTGCAAATATATTTACATCACAATTTCAGAATATAAAGCCTCATTGAGACTCTGGAACAGGGAAATAGTTGTTACTAATAAAGCCTCAAAAATATATGAAAACTCCTGATGTATTCAAGTCTGTTCACATCCAAAACTTGTACT
The DNA here is from genome assembly GCA_006491835.1 of Architeuthis dux. Lineage (NCBI taxonomy): Eukaryota > Metazoa > Mollusca > Cephalopoda > Oegopsida > Architeuthidae > Architeuthis > Architeuthis dux. The sequence continues at coordinate 4,221,837 of VCCN01003315.1, forward strand.
TGATTATTAAATTAAAGTAAAATTCAGTAAAATTTATTGGATAAATCCAAATGAAGAAATACTGAAATTATGTTTCTGCCCTGAGGGGAAGGTAAGAAAAGAATTCACTAAATGGTCAAAGAGAGATAATTTCAATCAGGAGTTATTTCACTTGGAATTGACATTGTATTTTCTTTGTATGAATTTAAGAGTTAAAAAAATAAATAATGGATTCCTTTATTATGAAAAATGCATTCGATTATGTAATCTATGGCTGTTAATTTCCATATCTCCCGGCATCGAAGACACTATTTTTTCCCCAAAATAAGTCTTGAAAATTTACCCTGCTTCCTACAGGCAGAAGATTACTTTTTTCTTTTTCTATTGCTTTTTTTTTTTTTTTCAAATTAAAATTGGGGTGCATCCTTGAGGCTGGAGCCTCATCGATGCCAGGAAATATGGAAAATTTTTCTGCCATACATAAAATTTAGAAGCAAAAATATTACATCATATTTTACATATTTGATAGCCCTCAAAAATATATTTTATTATTCAAATTTAACATGGTTAATAAACAAGGGACAAATCTTCTTTTTTTAAAAAGTAGACTTGAAGTAATTATTATTAATTTTGATTACTATTTACCTTCAAAGCACTGGAGGTAAATAGTAATGAAAAATTAATAATAATAATTTGTAATACTTCATTTATAATGCTGTAGAGTTGGTTTTTTTTTATCATAATTAAATTCAAAAGCTTTTCCTTGTGACTAGTTAAAACCAAAATATGTTTCTTTATCTTAGTGAAGTAGAGAAGCTGGACATGTTTATGTCAAAACAGTTCTATTGAGTTCAGTAATAGGTAATTTTCAAACCTGAATTCTGGACTATAAAATGTACAAACAAGAAAAGAAATTAACCCATGCTTAATAAAAAAAAAGCCTTTGATAAAACTACATGCAAAATTTTATAAAATCTACAAGTAGTTTATAAGCTTCTACTGTTTCAGGTAGAAAAAGTAGGTGGTTTTATTTACTCATGTCAACAAAGTCGGAAGAGGTATATGTATTGTCATGTTAATCTGTCCAAAAAATATCTAACAAAGTTATCAATGACATTCTGTAGAATTGTGGGCCATGGGCTGAAGAAGAATTGATTAAATTCTGGAGCAGGAAATTCTTTTTCAATTGAGACATTGTGTTTCATAAATTAAGACAATAGTCTGAAATATGGAAAATCAAAACTCAGTTAGCTCCCTTGCATCGTAGCTATATATAAACTGATTTTTATTCAGTTTTAGTTAGTGTATGACATTTGCAGAGGTATGCTGTCTCTGAGTGCTTTCTAGTTTCATTATTGTTGCTGTTGAATTGGTTTCTGCTAAGCTTTCAGAACTAACACCAGTCTTGCATTGAAGTCAAAATTATCATTCAAAGAGTTTTTCAGACCATTGAACTCCTTCTTGTTGTTTATATTGTTAACACAATGTTTCGTCCGATCCATCTATGGCCTTCAGGTTTACTATCCGAATGTAATGGTGGTAAACAGAAAAGATTTTCTCTCCAATAGTAGCAATGCTTATAACGAAGGAGTTAAATCATCCAAAAAAACTCTTTGAATGATAATGACCTTTCTCAAAACTATAGGCAAAATTATCATGTTTAGAAGATGTAGAATAATAAATGTTTTGAACAAGTTTTTGGTTCTCTCCATTTTGAGACTTTCTAGTTTCCCATTTCTCATACCTGTTGTGCCAAGAGTCATACAAAAAGAATCATTCAGCTATACTTGATTGTCTCATTATAGAACATTGAAACATATGAATATAAACACCTCAACCTTTCCTTATCACAGATCCTTTTGCACTCTCTATGAAGTTCATTAGTTTGAATGTTATATATTTGTCTTTCTAGAATAAAAAAAAAAGCACAACAGCAATAAAGTATTTATCAATGAGATTTGAAACCACAGCAAGAGAAGCTTATCTAATCCAACCAATTCTGTATATAATAATGTTACTGCTTATCATTCTGATTATCATATCAAACTTACTACAGCATCTTTTTGTGATCGTTTTGGAAAAGTCTTTTAGATAACAATAACCGGCTGATAACATTAACCCTTTATAGGGCATCCCTAAAAATATTTTAGATATTGAAACAACCTTTTTGTATGTTAAATTAGACCTAATTACAAGATATTTTCACTTGCAAGCTTTCTAAAGTTTTTGTTTATGTGAGCAATATGGTGCTTCACCCAAAAAGTGACCAAAAATGGAAAATATAAAAAAATTAAAGTAGAAAGTTAAATAAAACATAAAATTAAAGAATAACATTCAATATAATGAATAGATACAAACAAATTGATATTAACAAAAAAAATAACACCTGGGTTGATTTTAAAATGTTATTGCGCGGGCCAAAAACAGGCTATTATAATGATATGCCTCAAAACCTTTGCTTGCCACTTTAGTAGAGGTAGTAATGCGCTATCGTTAGACCCAATTTAAGTGATCATATATAGTCACTTTCCCAATAAAGGGTTAAGCCAAGGATATCAAAATTGGAACAATTTACATTCATTGTTATGTTTGTTGTGTGAATGTAAGGGAATCCGACAGAATGGTAGATTTGATTCGACAATGTGGAAAAGAAAGATTGGAGAAACATGAATAAACTCAACATACAGACAGCCATAAGCACCTCCGCAACCATCACGGACTTAATAAAAAAACACACACTACAACCTACTCCCACCCGAGGCCAGTGTCTACGTTATACCATGCAATGACTGCAACAAGATTTACATTGGCGAGACATCCAGGCCACTCAATAAAAGGATATATGAACACTGTAGAGCCTTCAAGCTTGACAACCACCTAAACACCTTAGTTGCTCACAGGTACACACAACCACAATTTTAACTTACAGAAAACCCACATCATAAAACACATACAGAATTCTATGAAACGATGATGCATCAAGGCCGTGCTCATATCCGAATGTTACAAGGTACACAAAAGACTTGGATATTCCCAACTCGCTACACCCTTAACTAAGATCATTCTCAAACAACACATCTCAATCATAAATAATCATATAGACACACAAGGGATCGGATAGAGTACAGGTTATATCACATGCGTACACCAGACACATACACACAAAAATAGCACACACGCATATACACACACTTTCATCCACATACAAATATACACACACATACTCATAAACACATACATATCCTGCTACATGCACACACACACTTTTAGCCACATACATGCATACACCCACATATGCACATACATGCCATACACCCACCCACATACACATATAAGCCTATACATACCCAGCCATAGACACAGACACAAATCCTCACCCCCATCTTGGACAAAACCACCAAGGGTCACAAATCACACCCACTGGTGTCCAGAGAAGATAGCCTCTCTATCTAAACACCCCACTCCCTACCCCCACCCACTTTATAGATGATACACTGACCTTTTCTAAAAAGTATCTTCCAATTGAACAAACTAGGTCACCCAAACATACAAAACACATCTCATTTCATTCACACTACACAGAATGGATGATAGCATGACTCTGTTATGTTCAAATCTCTTCTGATGATGTCATTCACAACGACGAAATGCATAAAGATTTATCTTCATGATAATAAACATGTTTGAGATGTAACACTTTGCTCAATCTTTCTTTTCCACATTGTCTAATCAAATCTACCATTCATTGTTATAAATTCATTGTATGTTATCAAATTGTTATAAACAACTTTACATTATGAAAAATTAATATGAAATTATTATTTATTTAACTTATTAGAACTTATTTATTTAAAAGATTCTCTAGTGTTTACTGTACACTATACCTATTACATTTACAAACTCTTTTGCATTTTGACACATCAGCAACCTATTAATCAAAGCATTCTCTTCACAATATTGCCTGCAGAGTGGTAGGACCCCACCCCCAAACAGGCGCCACCTGGTTTTGCACCAAAGTCGCAAGACTCTATTTTAAATAAAATAACCGTTGACCAAAGTCATAAAATTGTGTATGCATGTATACATATACATACCGGGTGGTGAAAAAGAAACTCCCTATTGGAAATTCAGATATACAAAACTTACATATAATTTCTAATAGGGCGTTAATTCTCACCCACCCTGTATATTCACAGTGTGTTTATATATCTATCTCAATAAAGATTTGTGTGCATGTATACATATACATCCTGAAAGATACTGCACATTTGTCATATACCTACACATATAGCACATGCATGTGTACATACACACATGTATGTATGATAATTATAAAGACATTTATTACTTGAGAACCTATATTTGGCCAGCGCCGGTGTGAGTGACTGCAAAACGAGCAGACTAAATCTTAAATGTGAATAAAGAAACAATCTCTGTGCGAAGATCGAAGCTGTATCCACCCTGGAAACAACCTTATAGGCAGGTTTTGCTCTACCGATTGAGCTAACAAAAGTCTCATGAGAGCTCGATCAATCCCTGCATGGAGCTCGTTTCTTTATTCACATTTATGATTTAGGCTGCTCGTTTAGCAGTTGCTCACACTGGTGCCGGGCAAATATAGTTTCTCAACTAATAAATGTCTTTATAATTATCATATTCTGTTGGATATAAAATTATCCATCATTTGATTTCACACACATATATGTATTGTTACCAGTAGATATTTAGACTCATTATGGAAGTTTTTCTGATTACTTCTTCAGAATTCTGTTTTGAACTCAATAAAATCTTATTGTATCTTAATTCAACAAAATATAAGAACTGCCCAAATTATTCTTAATTTTTTTTCCAATTCAGTACTTGGCCGGAATTAAGAAAGAAAAAGAAAAACTAATGTTCAGTTTATTTGTAATAAAGATGCTGATTGGCTCCAAGAAGTGGAGAGCTTTGTCCTTCATAGATTTGTGCATGTTCTATTCTATAGAGGTGGACGGAAGAAGAGCGAGCTCTTGTTTATTGGTGCTTTGTGGTAAGAGCGGTCAGCCACACCTGCACCAGTGAGGACCAGAGCCCCACTCACTGTTTTTTTTTCTTGACCCCTCTCTTATTGATGATCATTATTATTACCTCAACGCACCAACTCACAACCACCTCATTTCTACTCCGTCTTTTTTCTCTCTCTCTCTCCATCTCCTCACTATCAATGCTCTTCTCTATTGCTTATTTTTTTTTGCTATTGCATAGCAATTAGAGAATTTAAATCCTTAGCATTAGAGTAATACAAATTCAAGTTGGACTAATAATAGTGTAACAGAAAATAAACTCTAAGTTCGACTCAAATCTGAACCCTGCTCTCTTTATTTGTTTGTTTTTAAACATTCATAAAATAAAGATTTCCCCCACTATCCAAAATTACAGCGTTCCTATAAAAACCTTTTATAATCAGAAGCAATTACCATTAATTTATATGGAAAATCTTTTGAGCATTCCCAGACCTGAAAAATGGCAATTATAGTATGTTACATTGAGTTAGAGGCGGTTAGAGTGGCAGGAAGTAGAGGAAACTGTAGAGGAGAGAGAGGAAAAGGCTGTGCGTTGCCTCTATAACAGCTTGCTGCAAAATAACGTTGAACTAAAAATGAACTTTTAAAAAGCTGTATAACCAAAATAGCCATTAGTAAGACATCATGAAGGCATCAGATAGATATGCTTTTCATGCTTATAGTCAAAATGAATCTGCCAAGTTCTTGCTTTCTCTTAAGTGTTCCTGTATTTGGATGGGACCTGGGTTGCATCTCGTATCAACCAATTTTGTACAAGTCTTTGTAATAGTGTTTTAATGATTTCCTTTATTATGGGGATAGTACTGAGTAGGAAAACAGAAACTTGATTCTTTCAATGATTAACTTTCATATATTCAATTAGAAAACTTGCAAATTAGAACTGGAAAAAAAACACCTTAATAAAGAAATCTTTTTTAGTGTATATCAGTCCTGGGTTATTTCTGTCATTAAGCATGAATAAATGCAAATTTTCACTAAGTATGTGAATAAATTAAGGAAAGCGTTTAATTAAACATATATTATAGCAATATAAGATTACTTTTTAAAACTAATCCTCAGAAAAGAAGAAATCATACAATGAATCACACTAGGTGGGCAAGCTTTTGGCAAAGCAAGCTCAACCTTCAAGAACAAGAAGATACCATTAGTTTTAAAAAGAAGTGTCTAACAATGCGTATTCCCAATCCCAATAGTCACCTAAGGAGCTGAAACATGGAACCTAACCAAAAGATTTGCTCTCAAGCTAAGAACCATGCAACGTGCACAGAAGATAATTTTTAACATCACATGGAGAGATCTCAAGACGTTATATTAGAGAACAAACAGTGGTCAGAGATATCATAAAAACCATTAGAAAACTCAAATGGTAATTGGCAGGCCATGTTGCAAGAATGTCAGACAACCCAACTTGAGATCATATGCAAAATTGTGGCCAGCAAAAAATAAGATGGTGTGACGATGTAGACAAGTTCAGAAGATATTGGAACCACAACACCCACGATCAAGTGGTCTGCCAAATCTTGGGGAAGGTCTATGTCCAACAATGGACGTTAAAAGGCTGATGATGATGATTCCTTTTCCAATACTTTAATCCTGTAATGCCTCATTTACCATTCTGATTTTTACAAAAACAAATATTGGCAAAGTAGGACGACTTAACCGTCAAAAATTGAT
>VCCN01003315.1:4242899-4255338 GCA_006491835.1 Architeuthis dux
TTTTTTTGTTAATATCAAATGGCTGGATACTTTCTGGACAGATCTCATATACACATTGGTAGGTATGACTGATTTGTAAGTAAATATTACATTTAACAGTTGATATGACCTGAAAAATATTTGCAGTATTCATGAATGCATTTCCAATACAAATGTCTTAGATAATGCTAATTAAATAAATGATTCTTGACACTTATTTTTCATTAATTCTTTTATGCAGAAAAATAGTTAATACTTGGCTTCTTGCATATAGAAGAATAACTACTTTTGAAAGTTTTAATTTCAATATTTGTTTTTATGACCCTGATCTCATATAAATCCAGGGTCATAAATACAAATATTGAAATATCATTCCTATTAATTTTCCAGTTATGATGAGAGGGGACTTTCATTGTTTCTAATAACTATTAGACACATCAAAAGTTAATTTTTATAGTAACTGGAAAATTGCACAAGATTAGCAACAGAAAGAAAATTTAAGAATGATTTTAACAGAAAAGCTGCAAACCAGTTAATATTATAGAAAGCCAGAAGCTGTACTTTAACCCTTTTAGAGCTATGGCCTTTTTGACTGTACAGGGAGTCCCTGGGTTACGAACGAGTTCTGTTTCTAGGTCTGTTCGTAAGTCGGAACAGTTATGTATGATGCATATCTAGCGTCATTAAGTCAAATGTTTGTCTCAGTATATAGTGTATATATTACCTTTCTATGCATAAAAACCCATTTAAGAAGCAATAATAAAAAATACCTTTTTATTTTTATTCTGTTTGGATTGTTTACATTGAACGTGCATATTAAGCAGAAATGCTGGTCTTGTTCCTCCGGTTCTGTGTGTGCATATACAACGCCATGCTTATCTGTAGTATGGACCACTGAAGACACACAATGTTTTGATTATGAAAGTTGTTCATAAGTCAGACATTTGTAACTTGAGAACTCCCTGTATAGCAAAAAACACTATTTTTGGCATTTTTTAATTTTTATTTTTATTTATTTAATTACATTTTTAGGCCAAGATATCAGCCTGGCAATGCTATAAGGCATTTAATTTTTTTATTTTGAATATTGGCAAATGTTTCATTTGATTAATAGCTTTATAGTATTTAAACTTTCCCAGTGACATCTTTGGCTGTCAACTGGAATAGATTGTCTTTAACTATTAGTTCACTAATGCCCAGAGTATTAAATGTATTGATCTACATGTCAACATTTTTCAGGTTATGTCATTTCACCTAGTATCTACTTGTCTTTTCTTTTTTGGCTTTGGCTTTTTAGTTTAGTAAAAGTTACCTGTGGCTTAAAGTTAAACAAGATTGATATATTTTTATTGTCTGTTACTAAGTCTGTATTTGGCCATAGACTAATCCTTGGAGGTAATTTTGATAGGTCTTAAGTAATATTTTAGCTAAACTTTTGATAGCATTAAATTGACATTTTGGGGATTGTAGAAAACAATTATCAGGTACAGCAACACCTTGAATGGTGCAGTTTTAATTAGTATGGGTTTTGGTATAGTACAGTGAAGGTATTACTGTACAAATTAATGTAACTAAGTATAAGCTGGAAAAAAAACACATTAAATTATAAGACCTTGAACAGTGCAGTTTTGAACAGTATGGAAAAGTTTGGAACAAATTAACCAAACTTTCAAGCTGATATGTATTTACCTGTATTCATAAAAACAAATGTTCATACTAAGAATAGTGGTATGAAAAGAATTCTGCTGGCTATTTTTATAACAATCATTTCATAACTAATATATACAGTATCGACCATAAATACGTACAACCCTACCACTTTTTAATAGAAAGTTAATTGTCTTCTAAACCAAATATAGTATGATTTTATTATTTCTAGTGGAACATTACACAATCAAAATGGATATTATCAGGCATTATTTATTACCAAACTCTACAGCATTGAAACTGTTGCCAAAAATATTTTTTCGTAGTGTTGTACTCATTGGACATATTCATATTTTTGGCAACAGTTTCAATGTGTAGAGTTTGGTCATAAATAATACTTGATAATATCTGTTTTGATTATGTAATGTTCTACTAGAAATAATAAAATCCTGCTATATTTGGTTTAGAAGAAAATTAACTTTCTATAACATAGTGATAGGACTGTACTTATTTATGGGCGATACTGTATATATTCAGAAATATCTACATTATTCATTAGTTGATATCTTTTTAGTTAACACAACCACTCTACTGTAAATTAATCTGAAAAAAATCTAGAAACTTAAGGGTGATTTATAAATATTTTCTACTCTTAATAAAACTCTGTGAAGTTCATTTTCATGTTAGTTTCTCTACCTCTACAAAAAACCCAAACTATTAATACTAATACTACTAATTTTAGTTTATAAACACACTAAAATTACCTCAATATTAATGCTGTATAATTTAAAAGGATACTATTTATATTAAATGAAAAAAAAAAGAATTACCAAAGTTAACATCTAAAAGTAAGGCACTTAAATATTATTTAATTGATGGTACTAGCGAGAAAATATCAATCTGATGCCACAACCAGGTGTTGTAAGTTCACCTACCTTTAGATATACTTGTGTGAATTAGTTTTTCTAAGTATTAAAGAAATTCTGTAAGTATTTTAGAATTGTGGTTTGTATTCATCTATTATGGCTTTCAGGTTTTATACAGTTGACATTGACAAATTATATACATGTGTACTCGTTATTTAAAATACTTTCATATTCCTTTTGACTCTATTATTCACAAAAGAAATAAAGCAAGCAGAGATTCACCAGAGATTATCATAAGGTTTCTGATTGGTTAATCCTACTTAAAAGCCCCCCCCCCCAAGAAAACCTACCATTTTTGACGGCATATAATACCCATTTTTTTCCCCAAAGAAATGGCTAAAGATTAAACATAACTTTTGTTGTCCAGCCCCCACATTGACCAAAACTTGTGGAGTTTTAAAAAACTGGGTGATAAATGAAAATAATTCAGGGAGATGTGTTTTTTTTGTTGTTTTTTTTTTTCTTAATATTCTCTGCTGAAATAAAGGGGGGTGGGGTCTTATATGCCATCAAATACGGTAAAGCCTAAACCAACTGCTAATATACAAGGTGCTACCCAGAAATCCAGGAAATTTGACCATGTTCAAATTCCCCAAACTTTTGGGATAGCACCTCATCTGAAACATGATATTACAGTGTATTTGTGTGTGGGTGTATACAAAATCTTTTCTCAGCTAGTTATTATTATACTAATAATATTATGTACCTTACTGATTGTCATGTTTGTGCTTTCTTTCAGTACCCGTCTCCAGAATGGGACACTGTGACTCCTGAAGCAAAGAATCTCATAAATAGTATGCTGACAGTTAACCCCGCTAAGAGAATCACAGCATCAGAAGCACTGAAACATCCTTGGATTTGTGTATGTACCATTTTCTTTCTTGAACTCATTCTCAGTAGTGTTGATGTAATGCAGCCTTTCTCAACTGGGGCTCTGCGGAACTAGGGTTCCACAAGAGGTTGTTAGGGGTTCCACAACAATACATTCATGACTTGTATTTTTGTTCATGTTGCTAATAGATTTCCAAACTTTATTTTCATTAATCAAGAGTCTATCTTTAGAAAACTATGTTTTTCTTTTATCAAACAAACTATTTGATAATTTTGTTATATGTTTGCCTTTTGATTATATAAGTATATAAAGTTAATGAAAAACATTAATTTTATGAAAGGTAAACTAAGCTTTATTCACAAGAAACAAATATAATTTCCATTTTTTTGTCGTAACATTGAGTCTTTGTAATTTTAAATCCAAATAGAAAGGCATTCGAAAGATGATTCATATGACTTTCAAGATATTGTTGGCATTCACTAAAAATCATTGAACGATGCATAGACACTGGTCAGCGTTCGCTAAGCTTATCAATATTTTTTCAAGGAAACTGACTTCCATTTTGTATTTTTATATTAAATGTCCTTTGGACTGAAAAATAGAGTATCTTAGAATGTTCACCAAAATGAACAAATATGTAGAAAAGTACCTTTCTGTACACTGTAGAATTATACTGATAATTACTTTTAGATTATAACACATATACATTTTTGACACACTGATGTGTCATTAGCTGTAAAAATAATATTTTTATGCAGAGGTTCCTTGAGATATGAAAGTTCTTTCAAGGGTTTCCCCCCAGTCCAAAAGTTGAGAAAGGTTGATGTAATGAGTCCTGGTTACAGTAATGAACTGTTGTATAACAAGCAATTATCTTGTTTTTCACTAGAAGTGGAATATGTACAATTATCATATCCTGTCTGACTAAAAGTTGTTTTCAATAATAATAAGAAAATATTTATTTCTATGTAAGTTTATAAATCAATCCAATTATTAAAGTAAACAAAACAATGATACTTAAACCTTCCAATCAGTTGAGAGCTTCACCTGTCCAAACTCAATCTTAATAAATCAGGGTTATTCCTGCATCAATTTGTATGTTAAGCCAACCAAATCTAGTAGTTTTAGCTTTAACTTGATTGGATAGGCCTGTTGAGTTAGGATTATTTTCATATTTAGTTTATCCATGCTGTCAAAAAATGACTGCAGTATTTAAATAATTTTGCAATTGCACCGTATTTAAAAAATATCATAAACATAATGTGGTTCTGCATTTTATTGTTTATGTTCAACCAGAATGAACCTGGATTTTTATGCATTTGCAAAGAAATTATATAATTACATGATTTACCATGCTGATATTTTTTGTATGAATTGTATGAATGAAAATACAATAATAACAATAAATGCATTTATAGAACCCAAATACTTAAGTCCCCACTGGACAAAAGCGCTTGAAAACATGTGCAATCAATTGCAGTAAAAGTGTAAGTCCTATTAAAGAAGAGTAAGAAGAAAGTGCAACTTGTCAATAAGTCTTTTACAAAACATGGGGCAGGAGCCATTGTTATGACTACAGAGTTAGGTAAAAAATGAGAAGAACTTATTAATTGCAACACTGAGCTTGTGGTTTTCTTCATAGTCTATTATAGCCATTCTCAACCTTTTTGGACCACGGCTCCCTTAAGAGCTCTTCTCAAGTTCCAGGGCCTCCTGTCAAACAGGGATACAACCCAAACAGATAGAAAAAGATTTGTTATTATTTCAGTCTATGGCCACCTCCAAATATACCTGGGCCCTCCAATGAGGCCATATGGCCCCCATGGAGAATGGTTCCTCTAATTCTTAATCAAGTAGTGCAAAATCTCATTTTCTTTCTATGAAAATCCTGTCAGGGTTGGATTTATAAAAGTTCAGATTTGTGGAAATATGCTTTCCAAATTCTGAAAATATTTCTGTTTGCTTCAATTCTAAATATTTAAAAAAGAACATCAGCAAAGTTAAGAAATTAATCTAACAAATCTATGTGAAACCACTTATAATAGAGCTGTATTCAAAGTGTTTTAAGAGCCTGTCATCCGTGAAACTGGTTTATTGCCTAATTGAACTACAGTCAATTAAGTCTGCTTAAATTCTATTTTGATTTGTTTTCATTACATCAGTGCCAGGCTGCCTTTTAATGTCAGTTATCTCTGGCCCAGCTTTATTATCTTCTAATTGAACTCTATATTTGACTTTAATAGACACAATTATCTAATTAACAGCTACATCAGTTTTCACACATAGCTCCTACTCTTGATTGAAAAGCAGATCCCTATGCAAGGTTGGACAGGCTTCTATCCACTCTTGTACAGTAGTTATTTAACTACTTCCCCACAAGGGAAGAATGTGACACACGGTTGGTTTTTAATGCAGGGGGCCGCATGGATTTTGATCAAGCCTGACGCTGTTTAACTTTTGATGATCGCACGAGAACCAGTGCTTACAGCATGATTTCACTGTAAACACTCTTGTACAGTAGACTCATAATTTGAATGAAAAGAGCAACCATTCCCATTACCCTGGAGAGTGGGAATCCCATATTGAGTTGTAGTCAGTGTTGCCAACTCAAAAGATAGCCAGAAATGGCCAAAATGTTTTAGCCGAAAACGTGCTAATTTAGCGCTTTTTGCACTGCCAAAACAAGAAACGTGCTAAATCTAGCGCGAAACGTGCTAAATTGGCAACACTAAGTGAAGCTATATCTTTATCTCATACCAGTACATTCCAAGTTGGTGAGCAGCTCTTGCCGATCTTCTAGTTTAGAGTTCCAAATTATCACAGTTGTTGTTAGGACACTCAGTCAGTTACAACAAAATACCAACTAAGCAGGTATCAAATCTAATAAAAACAAAGTGTAAAAAAATCTAGTGAAAAATAAAAGTAAGCACTCTATCAGCTATTTTAACTTATAGGTGTATATATTTTACCATATAGTCATGAGGACACTAATTTTTTAGTTTTGAAAGCTATTATTATTAACAACAACAACAACGCATTTATAGAAAGTGCCCTTTCTCAGGAACCTCAATACTGGACAAAAGCGCTTGAAAACATGTGCAATCAATTGCAGTAAAAGTATAAGGACTAATAAAGAGGAGCCACAGTCACAAAGTGTATTTATGTACTATTTATTAGAGTTCAAATAGCAGTAAAAGAAAATCTTGATACTGTAGAAAAAAATGTTTTTATTAGATTTGTTTGTTGTAAATGACTAAGTTTCCTCTCAACAACCATAATAATGTTGTAACGCTAAACTACAAGATCGCCAAACCCTTCTCACCACTTTGGATTTGAGAGAAAGCCTATTACGGTAGATTTAAGAATACCCCCGCCCCCCTCCATACTATAGATTAAGAGCAGTTTCTTTTTTTTTGTTTAAACAGTAGGTACTTTTTCATAATCCCTGACACATTATACGTCCTGGATTCCTTATCCAGCCACCACTGGTAATCCTACAAGATTTAACAAGACTTTGCTTGGATGAAACTAACATCATTTTCTACATTTTGCTCACAACTATATACAAAAGAGCTCACAGACTCTGCTTTTTTTAGATTATAAATGAAGAAAATGATCTTCAGTTCAACCGGAATTAGTGTCAGTAATTTCTTTAAAAAGTAGAAGCCAATATACATAAACAATGATTTAGGTTATTACTGCTTGGTCATTTGGAAACTCAGAAGCCAACTATATTCTGCACTAATTATTACTGTGAAAAACTTCAAGGATATATTTGAATTTCTATGAGATGATTTTTGTGCTGACCAAAGGAGAGACCGCTTGTTTTTAAAACCTAAAATGGTTGGAGCGGACAGTATGAAAATTCATGGATTGCAAACTTAGGCCCCGGATGGAAGTGGCTTTCTGCATCTCCTCTTCCCTCTCCAGTCTGACCTGGTCCCTTCTTTCCCTCTCTCCAGTCTGCTCACGTCCCTTCTTTCCCTCTCTCCAGTCTGCTCACTACTACTCTGAGACCTCGCTCTGGACTGAGTTGCCCAAATGAATAGTGTTCCCTTTTTCTTTGTCCTGTCAGTCCCAACTTAGTCTTTCCATTCATCAGAGACCACAACTCCCAATTTTGTCTCCCACCAATCTGTGTCTCCAACAAACTCCAGCATAACCTTTTATGATCTGACTTTATCATGTTACAGTAGCATCTTGGTTATATGTTCTTTTCACTTTATTTTTATTTTTATTATAATGATTTGTTGTTATTTCATTATGAATTAACACTTTGATAAGTGTCAGACTGCAAGTCATGGACACTACCCTTGATTCCGGAAGGCAAAACAACTCCTCATTTACAATACTTCTTTTTTTATCTTTGCAGCAACGAGAGCGGGTCGCTTCAGCAGTACATCGGCAAGAGACGGTGGATTGCTTGAAGAAATTCAATGCACGAAGGAAACTAAAGGTGAGTACTTTCTTTGTTTTATAAGTATTCTTATTGAGTCATTAAAGACGAGGAGAGGGCAGTTCTCTACCCTCTTGAAACATAGTTAACTTGCACTCACCATTATCAATCATAATGTTTCACTGTACTTCATCCAATAAATTCAAATAATATTACTACTAATATTACTAGTGTATGTAAACAAAGGTAGCATATCAGGCTTTCATGGAAAATGAAGTATGAAAGTTATATGGTTAGATTTGAGCTTCTGTAGCTAGTTGGTCTTCATGACCTAATCGGTAAGGCAGCTTCCTGAGGAAAAGGGGTAGAAGTTTAAATCTCACCAAAGGCTTATTCTCTTTTTTACTTCACATGCTTCTTACTGACTGTAGAATGATGGCCTGAAAGTTACAATAAAAAGCAACAGAAATAAGATGAAATAAATACTAGTCAAGTATTGATAATGGTTGACAGTGCTTCATCTAAGAAATTCAAATAATATCTGATCATGATGTTTGACTTTACTCTTCATTTTAATATTCAAGCATGAATACAAGCTTTTGTTTTGTCTATATATTTTTAAAAAGGCAATAAAATGAAACTTTTTACTAATATGATTATTACCATGAATCTTGTTTTGGCTTGTTTATTTGATATGAGAATGTGGGCCAAAATCCATCATTTTGTTGTCTACAGCCCCTTTGAACATAACGAGTATGAGGTTGTGCAACAGTGGCTACTATTAGTAAGCCGTATATCTCCCTTAATAAACTGTAGTAAATTATACTTTCCAGTACTATTGTAGCATAGCCATCTGCATTCTTCTGCATCTGCTGTGCACTCTGTGCCTTCCGTGGACATCTCAGCTGCATCTGCTTTTCTGCGTTTTCGCGGAGAAGCCAACACATGGGAAGCAGCAACCAAATCCATAGCAACATGTGCTGTTCATTGGGGGAAAACAAATGACATGCACTGTTGTTGAGTGCAATCTTGCACAAAAGAAAGAAAAGTCAAACGCTGATTGAAACGAGAAGAAATGTTTTACTCGCGCAAAACATATTAGCGACACAGTAGTTTGACTTGTTTTGCGTTTAAGAGGAAGCGAGAGAAAAATAGCTGCTGCTGTCTCAGTAGAATTGTCACTCACGGACGCCGAAAGAGAAAGACTAATGAAATCATCATAATCGTCCGACATGGACAATAACTGGTCTGTGTAAAAACTGTTTCTCTCTTGACTGCTGCTGCTATCTCCTCTACCGACAAAGCAAGTTGATCTCTTTTTGTAATCTTCAAGTGACTTTTTAGCCATGCCTACTCTGGGGCACTATCTTCGAACATCTGTTTTTAATCAACATCCGTTTTCATTTTTAATCTAACTTTAAGATAATGTCCTTATCTGATAACTCATTACTAACTAGCAGGTCATCATCCTAGCTTATCCTGCATCCCTACCATGAATTTTGGTAGTCCTTTTGTCTCTTGGGGCAGGCTGATGCCAATCCCAAATAATAGGTAACTTGGAGTGGCTAACTCCGAAAATTGTTAATGTATTTTTAAATACTTTTAAATTCCGTTGTGGCTAAAATCAGCGCCTAAACCTTCAACACTGGCCTTGTGAGAAGATCTCCAAAACTTTTGACTTCTAATTTTTGGTCTTAATTACAGCCGCACCTCACTGACCCTTACGTAACACTGTTTCCCATTGTAGAACCCACTATGAAATAAGTAGATATTTATACTTGTATGTATGGCTCTTTTTTGTCTTGGCAAATGGTCCTAGCAGCTTCAGGACTTTGAGCTGCTGTGCCTGGGGGTTTAGTTTGGAAGAAGTGTTATGCCCTCGTTCAACTTCTTGACCATGCTGAAGGCTTCCAATGGAAAGAAGTGCTCAATACATTTGGAGATCAGCATGTCTGTAGGGGATGCCTCCCCAGCTGGTTATGGCACCTAGTATTCCCAGACAGTCATTCGTCTAGGTACTGACCAGGTTTGACATTGCTTAACTTCAGTGAACATACAAGAAACAGTGAATCATACTTAATTGTTAATTAAACTTACTACTAACAAGACAGCCCCTTTACAACCATCTCTTAATGAATGGTGACTTAACTCTTAAGCCAGCTACATACTTGCACTTGAGAATCCAATGTTTATAGAGACTTGCTGATATAGCAAACAATGCTTAATTGATTAGTTGAAAAGAACAACAACAAAAGAGTGATGATAAGAAGGAAAGTAATAATAGATAAGCTTTATAGATTGGCTAGAAAGAGCAGAACACATCACTAAATGCAGGTATAGAAACAGGCACTCATTTCTTCCAACTTTCTTATGAAGTGCAGCTGATTTTGAGGTATAAGTTCAAAGCCTATTTATGTCCCACATTTTGTCAATACCCCCCCTCTCTCCACGTCACTTGATTGGTCAAGATTACTTATCAGTGAACAGTGGTACACCTTGCTAGTCAGATGACATTTTATGAGTGACATTTCAAATCTGTCAGCTTTAAGTTGCAGGAAGTCCTGCTTCTTTCTCCCTAGTCAGTCTCTCGTGGTATGTATTTTCTTTTCAATATTTTGCCATTTTAGTCTTAATGATAATTCCGACCTTTTGATATGTGGAGATTTTTGATTTGCATACATTTAGGGTTTTTATATCTATCTATATACACATACATGCACACAGAAATAGATATTTCATAGTGGATAATTGAATATTGTTGATCATATCACGTGCGAAATTCAGTTAATATAATCTTTATTAATTTAAAGTTATTGTTTTAATATTTGTTACCTGTGTTTTATACATGTTGAACACAAAATCTTGAACCCTTTCATGTACAGCTATTTTAAAATGGCGAAAGAAGTTGAAAAATAAATGTTGATCATTGCAGCATTTCTGATATTAAATTAACTATTTTCCTATTTTTCTGAGAATAAATTTCTTCAATTTTGAGTAACCACATTTGTCAACTGAATTAGTTTCAAGTTTGCAAACTCTCTGCATCAGTTTGCAATAATAAAGACAGTATTTTCTCTTAGTCTTTATAGTTAGGTTTTAATTTTTTTTTCTTGTTATGTAATTTTAGATTTGTTATAAAGATCTTGCTTGTAATTACTATTGATTTAATTTCTATTTGTCTTTTGAACAAAATATTAAGGAACCAAATAGATGATTAGTCCACTCGGATAGTGTAATGGTTAGCACCTATGACTCACATACAAAAGGTCCTGGGTTTGAACAAAAAGAATGGTTAACTCTTCAGTTTCCCTGTGCAGCTAATTGGGTAGACTCTAAGCTTACGTGATTAGGTTATCCCTTCGGTGGACTTGCATCCTGCCAAGGGGGTGGTCATAAAAACTTGTAGGAATAAAGTCCTGGTCTCCGACCAGACTTGAGACTTGCAAGGATCACTAAGCTTGCAACAGAAAACGGGACTTTGTCACCGGCCTCCATACTCCATTGGGTGTTGTCTCTTAAGACAGTGGATGCAAATAGATGATTAGGCAGGTTTGTCATGTGAAATATCTGTACTAATATATACAGTATATTTCGGTAGATAAGGCAACTTTCAGATAAGACCATATTTCATTGTGAATTTCATAGTTTTAGCTCATATTGGTGGTTTAAGACTACTACCAAACAACCAATACAGTGATTTAAATACCTTGGATGTATTACCAGCAATAAGGTAATACTTTGATGTATTACCTGTAAATTGTATGTTATCAGTGAAGCATATAATAAGGCAAATACCATGTGTAGACTATTGTCTGTAGTGATAGTCATTTAACCAAGGTGGATGGCAGATTTGTTTACATATCATGTGCCATGTCGTATAAACAGTGAGACTCAGAATGTGCTTGCCAAGTTCTTTGCCTCAGACGATGAAGCTAGTGATTGCAAGAAAATAGCATAAGTTTAGTCATTGAAAAAGATTTTTGGTAAAGGTTTGTTTCTGGTTTGTAAACTAAGGGAGGTAACCGATTATGCGACTGCTGCTGCTACTATCGTATTACGGAACAAATGAATGCAGCAATCTTGACCATTTAAAACTATTTTATTAAATTTAATTGTAACGGATATATTTTAGGGTTAGGGTTGGGTTTAGTTTTGGGGTTGGGGTTGCAAGTAACAACAAACATTTTTTTTTTTTTCATAATTATAAAATTAAAAATAATATACACTAGCAACTAACAATAAAAATTCATGGGCAATTCTTTTTTGTTATCTCTCACACTGTTCCTCCAAATGAAATAAAACTTTATAGAAAAGGAAAGATAACTGTTTTCCCTAAACCAGACAACAATTTTGATTGACTCAAATCAAATGATTGTGTAGCAGCAGCCACATAAGTCAGCATAATCAGTTACCTCCCTTAGTTTACAAACTAGAAACAAACCATTACCAAATTTTTTAAAAGTTTAGCATACTTAAAGCAGATTTTAGACTATTTTAAAATATTGTTTAACTTTCTATCAACAAATCACTTCAATTACACCATGATGGGTGTGTCTGTCAAATGAAAAATTAAACTCTGTTTTTAAAAATCTTCTAAAAATAATGTATTCTTATAGAAATTTGATTTTAAGAAAATTAGTTAATACAAAACATTTTTTT
>VCCN01003315.1:4261769-4271788 GCA_006491835.1 Architeuthis dux
GCAACAACCTATTTTTAAAATAGTAGTTGGCCTCTAATTTGTTTTTGGTTATTAGATTATTCTTTTTTTATTTTTTCTGTTCAATCCATGGTTCGAATAATTGATAGTTATATTTTTTTCTGTTCTGTTGCTTCCTAGTTGTTTTCCTTATAAATAAAATTAAACAAAGCTCTATAGAATGGGGGTATTTGTATGTTTAAGAAATTGCATGCGATAGTGTTGTCTTGTATGTTTAAAGTTCTGTTTGCTGTAGTGTTTCTATCAGTACAAATTTCGAAAATTATTATTCGATCAAAGAACCTTTCATTTATAAAAATAGTTATATTCACACAGATGAGCAAATATTTAAGTATGCTAAAATAATTCAGTGAAATTTCATGCAGGTGTGTGGTATAATAATCATTCGTTATATTTCGGTAAATTCAAGAAATAAGGGAAAGGTACTCCCACTTGGTGAAATGCAACAGATTGCTTGCAGTCTACACTGTCAACTAACATATTAATTCCAAAAGATTAGGGAATGATATGCGCAACTCTGGAAAAAAGAAAAGAAAAGAAAATCATGCCAGATGCTGCTCTCCTTCTTACTCTCCTTTGCTATTGTTGTATTTTTCCCACAAAGTGAAACCCAAATCAAGTAATCCATGCCTGGCAAGCCACTTTATTGTTGAATTATTGTCAACAGTCACACAATGTATATCTCACAGATGATTATGCTGAGTTAGAGCTATTGGTATTACATAGGCACCAATACAAATTGGAACTCCAGGATGACCTACGCGTGCTTGCATAATGAAATAACACAATAACAGAAATTAATAATTAAAACAAACCTTTTTAAAAGTACATATTTCACCAAGTGGGAGTAGCTTCCTCTCATTTCTTGAATTTACTGACATAAAAACGAAAGATCGCCCAGTAGATACATGAAAACAGAATATATTTATCAACTAAACTATCTCTTTTTTAAATATCTAATAATCTTTGTCATAATTAAGAACCCTGTCATTCAATAGTGATGATATCAGCTACAGTTATTTCATCTTATTATTATAAATATTTATTGATGTTATGTTTTGGGCTCACTTGGGTCTATTTTAACCAAATTTGATTACTTCTGCATTACCCAAGCACCTTAACGAGTTTTTTAATTTTTTATTTAAAAAATGACATTTTGTATACATATATTTACAAAAGAATTCTATTTGATAGTATATTACTTCTAATACAAAAAAAAACATTGGATTAGCAAGATTTAACGATAGACCTAAAACTCTGCATTAATATAATAAGTCATCATTAAAAAAAAGTTAAATATTGTAAAGCCAGATTATAAACACAGAAATCTGGCATAATAACTGTTTATACCAGATTTGTCTTTCATGATCTTATTATTCAAATATTGTTTGTATCATATGTTTTGTTTTCCTAAAGATTATCCAATCTTTATAAAACTTGTTATATAGAAAGAATTTGAGCAATGTCTACATCAAGCATAACACTTGATTGTATAAGTCCAGACATCTCAGAGAATATTTGTAGAGGACCACATTCTCACAGTGATTCTAATTCATTATGACAAAGCAATAAATTGTTTACCAAAAATCCCAACAGCAACCACTAATAATCCAGTACCTTCAATGATTGAAAAATCATTTCAGTTATCTGCTTAAATGGGTTTATGTCTTACTAGGGTAAAAACAATCTGATTGTTCTAAGTATCATAGAGCAACCATCTCAACCCCTTTTTTGGCCAGGGTCCCTCTTCTGTTTCCAAGCAGGGATACGAACACAAGCAGATAGAAAGAAATTCATTTATTATTATTTCAATCTATGGCCCTCTTCAAATGTGCCTGGGCCCTAGAGGGTCCATGTGGTCTGCATTGAGAATAGCTGTGATTGTGTACCTCCAATAGAATATGTAAATGAAAAAACAGGTCCTTAAGTGCAACATGATGCAGGAGAGTATTTTTATTAAAAGGTACTGTAAAAGGCATTCTGTAAGTAGTATCAAAAAAGAAAATAGATGGTAACTGATTTTAGACTTACAATGTTCTCTTTTAGATATTCTGTTTATACTGTAACAATGAGATAACTACAATTACAGAATTGTGTGCGATCGAGGTTTTGTTCATATATTATTTTGAGCCATATAGATGTTGATATGCTAGAAAATCATTCCTATCAAATTATTACTATATTGTTTACAGTCTAAGGTGATTGCAATCTAATCCTTTTCCAGCTGGCTTCAAATGTTGGCACAGAACTATTCCTTGGTATTCTATCTCTTAACTACCATGGCTTCTGATCCTGATAGCCTTCAATTCTTGTATCTTATTGACTTTGCTTTTCTCTTAAAGCCTTTGCATCTGCTCTAAGGACATATCAAATCTTGCTTTTCTTGCTAGACTTTATAAGGGAATGCTAAGCCAGCCCACAATGCTTTTTCAGCAATGTTTTAAGTCAACTATATATTAGCTTAACTTGGCCATTGTTAAGATCAGAGATCCTAAAATTTAAGGACAAAACTATGGATTTAATTAATTTTTAAATTTGGCATTGTAGCATTTACGCATTATGATGGTGTAATGCCCGAGGCAACATACAAGCAAGATTCTTTACTGGGCAGAATGTATCTATCATTTGTTAAATCCATTAAAAATCCCAGTACTCAAACTGAAAATCTCATTTAGCTTGGGGCTTTTTGATTTTATAAGGTTTTCAAGAATCTGAAGCCTTTTTGGGGGAAATCAACATTATATAGTATAAGCATATTATTAACAACTATTCAGCATTAAAAAGAAAGTAGAAGAAAAAATAATATATATATATAATGGCCAAGCATCTGTTTTCAGAATGGAAAATAAAATCCTTTTAAAAAATTGAAATTTTCTATAATTTGTTACTCTTGTCATACATGAATTCAAATTTTTAGAATATTCTTATATTATAATAATGTTATGATAATTAGTTAAATTAATATACAATAGTATATACTATTGTATAAAGTTAACATATAACAATAAATAACATTATAGAGGATTTCCAGTGTTATAGATTAGCAAAATATTTAATCTGAAATTATCTTGATTTTTCCTTTCTATTTTATTAAATAAAAAAATAACATTTAAACTTAATTGCTTTTCAGAATTTACGATTCAATTTTGTACTTAAAGCCTAAACAAGACAATTTTATTTTTTCTACAAAAGTTAAAATGCTTTTAAAAAGAAACAATCCACTACAGACATGTTTTTTTTGTTTTTTTATACATGCACATATTACTCAGAATTTTTCTAAATTTTTCATTATTATTATCATTATTGATATTTTATTGCTCTAAACCAATATGAAATATTCTTTGGAAGTTAATTTATAAAAGTTATGAAAAAAATTTAAAAAGCTCTTCACAACTCATTTTCTAGAGTTCATGTATTATTATAATTATTATTATCTGATGATGCATGCTAATCTATATATTTGTCATTCTTTGTTGCTTTCTTTGTGTGGTCTAGTAAACAAAGGTAAGTCCAATAGTGTCGAACACATGAGCCATGCATTTCTTCTCCTTTGCTTCCTTCAACATTTTCTTCCTAGTTTGCAAACTGCCATAGTCTTTAACATCTAATATTTCAGCTTCTACCTAACCATTGTTTTCATCCCCATCATTATCATCTTCATCAAATCAAGGCTTTCATTGTGCCTGAAGTCAGCCGTTTTTAGGAAGTTTAATTACTTCTCCTGTAGAAATCCTCATTTCCACCCCCTTCACGAATAAACTTCTGCTCAACCATGCCATATAGTGATCCTACAACACATCAACCTTTTAGCTTTCTTTCTGTATTCATAGGAATAGTTTCAAAAGAATTCAGTATTTCACATTATTTATTACTAACTCTGTCCCATAATAGTTGTTAAATTTGCATATAAAAAATACTACTAAATGTAACAACTATTCTGGGACAGGTAGTATATGAAAAGTTATGATTATGAGTGAGTGAAAGGTTTATTTCTTTAGTCATTAGAGAATAGTTTAGTATTTCTATGTTGATAGACTTGTTATTCTGTTTGCTATGGGTTAGCTCCAAGCTTCTGTGAATAATTTCCCTTGTTTAAGAGAATTGTATATTTTTAATAGTGTTAATGAGATTTTTCCGATTTGATTTTAATACTCTTCTGGCTGAGTTGTCTTTAAGTAGTATATTAATTGAAAAGGTTTTAAATTTAATGCTTTTTCTTTAATGATGTCACCTGCCATAAACTACTTGATTCAGTAGATAGGCCATTGCATAGAGTTTACATAATGTTTGAAATTGGTTCCAACAAGTCATAATAGACACATACATGCACTAATACACAATGATTTTTAAGGAAGATTTACAATGTAATATTAAATATGTATGGAGCTTCTTGGAAACACTATGGTATGTTTACATAATATATGTTTGCATACATGGATGTATGTATGGTTTTGTGTGTGCGTGCTGTTACTCACTTCTGGAACTGACTTCATGTCCTTTGAAACATATCATCTGTCTCCCACATTTATATTGGTTCTTCATATCACTCATCAAGAATGGTTAGATCCTGCATGTAGTAGTTATTTGGCTTCTTATTGTTCTTATGTTCCTTTTAAAACTTTAACAATTCTTTTTAGTTGATGTTATTGCTAACTTGATATCCCATGTAGGTAGTTATAATAAATGTAGCTTCAGTACTTAGCTTTATATCTATACACATACATAATATCCAAAAATACATGTAATATCCTATATATTATTCTGCTTGTTTGTATGTACGACCGTTATGTTTTTCTATGTAGGATCAGAGTGTAGTATCTTCCGGCCCTTCTAAGCTGCCATTTGTTACGCTTTCTGACTGAGAAACATACATAATAATATTAAGTGGGAAGCAATTGGAAAAACTAAAGGGGAAGTGGGTGGAAAGGTAGAAGGTAAGAAAGCTAGAGAAAAACAAAAACTAACCCAGGTGAAAGGAAAAAATAAATATATATACATATATAGAGAGAGGGCAGGGATGGAGACGAAAAAGACAGGCTTGCTTGTTGGATATCAAGAAACCATGAGATGAAGATTGAAAGGCATGTAGGGATAGAAAGGCCTAAAAATTGTGATACATTAAAAAGATGTATGGGGAGATACAGCAAAAGAAAGATAAAACAGAATATGCAGTAGAAAATATATGTGCATTCCTTATTCCCATTTTTTGCTTATGAAACTAATCTATGTTTTCTATAGTTTTGAGAAGGGTTATTAATAGTCAAATGGTTCTTTTCTATAGTTTTGGGAAGGGTCATTAATATTCAAATGGTTCTTTTCTATAGTTTTGGGAAGGGTCATTAATATTCAAATGGTTCTTCGGACGATTGAACTCCTTGTCGTTTGTAAACACATTTCAGTCAATCCATTCTTCAGCCTTCTTCAGGTGTAAATCTGAGTGTGATGGGGTGAACAGAAGTTACCCCTTTAAAAATATAATTTCTGTTTACCCCATCACACTCGGATTTTGGATCGGCAAAAACATTGTATTTACAACACAAACAGCAATGAGTTCAATCGTCCAAAGAACCATTTGAATAATCTGTTTGTATAACATTTAGATAAAAACATGGATGGGCAACAAAGACTGGAAGGGATAAGGGAGAGAATGAGAAGATACAAGCAAAGGGTGAGATAACAGCAGCCACAAGTGATAATGGATAATCTTAGTTGTCAACACCAAAGAGTATTCCTAAATATTTCTATTTTGGGAAGTTCATAAAGTCATCTAAAAATTCATCTGTTCCCAATATTTGTTACTTGAAGAGACTTTTGGATATTGATCACTTTTCTTTAACATCTTTTGTTATTCAATAATGTCTATCCTACACTGCAAAATTAGGTATTTTATATTTAATAACTCATTCAGTTTAATATTCTATACATATTATTCTTTTGGCATATCAGAGATTTTGATTTTTACAAGGTTCAGTTCTATTTGTTTTGATATTTCAAAATCCTTTTATATGTTAAATATCAAATCAAATTATCCCATGACCTAGTAGATCATTGGAATACCATGCTGAGTCCTTCATGGCATTTCTTAGGGTAATGGGTGTTACTTGCAACGGGTTGTACTGGGTTATATGGTACCAGTAGAAGGGAGTAATCCTAGACCTGACCTATTTGGATTCATGCCTCAAACTACCTCAGCTAGAATTTGAATGTTGAATATAGGTCATTGTTTTACGTTGTGAATTTCTTAGAGGAAGCATATTATCAACTTTTGACTAGTTTTTCTTTTCATCTTATTTTTGTTTCTTTTTATCACAATGCTAGGGTCACTTTTACATTCTACAACCATTAAGTAAACAACATGGATCAGAAATAAAAAATACTTCCTTAAAAGTTGTAAAATATAAAAATGACCTGAGCATTACAATAAAAAAAAAAAACAACAAAAGTAAGATGAATTGGTCCTTGATTTGCTACATGTTTATAGATTGATTCTAATTACTTATATTTTGATAAACTGTTGTATATCAAACATAGACTAATGCACAGATTGAAAGTATTCTGAAGCCACATTGAATTCTAACTCTTTGAGTGAGTGTAAACAAGTTAAAATCTAACGTTTGCAAATATTGTTGCTTTGTTGGTTTTGGGGTTTTTTTTACTGTTTGGAAATTGGGTTTTCAATGATTTTTTTTTTTTAAAGAAAATATTTTTTAACATATCAGTGTTGGTTTGGATTTTATCCTTCCTGAAAAAATAACCAAGTATTTTTTTGTTTTTACCCATTTTTGTTTGTCTGAAATTTTAATTAATCTGCTTGTGTTACCATTATTTAATTACTAATGTATAAATTTCATTGGCCTTTTTATCAAGTCATTCGTGACCATAGATCTTAAAGGAAGTATAAGCCTAGTTCCTGGAGATCTATCTCCTTGGCAGCACCTCATCATTGTACTAACGGATGGGTCAGGGTACTCCCTGAAAGTTGTGGCAATATCCCAATGGAACTAGGCAATTTTTGCATGGGGTCTCACAATAAAAAGTCTTGTGCCACATTACATCCCTGTGGAAGAATGTACCAATACCTACTAATATATAATGATTTATCTCAAGAGCTCTGAAGGTACTAATCAGAATATATGCCACTGTCTTGTACTTAGGTTCATAAGTGATTAGTAGAAAACCTTGACTGCAATTAGATTTTTCTCTGCAAAATTATGCTTATCATAATTAATCAGTATTAATACAATCTGAGAGGGTGGAAAATTGGGCATTTAGGTCTTTTTGTCATGAGAGCTTGGGGAAGACCACTGGAAAATGTTGTCCTATGATTTTGGTTGAATAAATCTAACAAGACGAAAAGATGCTCTCTAACAAAATTTGGATTTAGTATAGTGGTTTCATGTTGCAATTGTTTTGTTTACTCTGTAGACTCGTTTGCAGCATAGGGCTGCAACCACTCTGCTGTGGTTTCAGTAGCAAGTATTTTTTTATGGGGTGGACTTGCTAGTCCCATGCCCAACCCTCCTCCTTTACTGGGCTTGGGACCAGCATGGTGACTGCCAAGCTGTAGGTTTTTTTCTGTCAAGAGTAATCTTCTCTTCAATAGACTGCCTAACTGCCCTGCTATTTACCCGTAGCTGGTGGAGGGAGAAATGAATTCAGGCCTTTCCCAAGGAAATTAGTGCAAAGTGAACATGAACAGCTTTGGCTGAAACTCAAACACAATGTGTCGATTCGGTTTCCGTGCCAGTAACTGTTATGCCATTCCGCACATCCGATGTAGCAATTAGCATATTTATATTTTCAGTAAGGAAACGTATGACATCATAAAATGAATCTGAAATGTTTTCACATATACCTATTTACCAATGAGTTGTTTCAAGGTAATGGCAATTTGAAATGAACTTAAAAACAAAATTATTCTGCATGTCATATCAGCAGTTATTGTGTCCTATTGCATTGCCAATGGAATATGATAAGACAGGATTCCACAGATAATGGAAAATTTCAGATTAAAATTCAACCAATAACTATGTCAAGCTACAGACATTGATCCACCGTCGTGTTTATACATTGTTCTTTGCTTATTCCTCACTTGCAAGAATCAGGGGAGGACACTCTTCCCACCAGTGCCGGTTGTTTTCTTGCCTGCACTGGTTGATTTCTTGTTTTATAGTGGAGATCAGCATTCCCACACGAGCCCACTCTTTAGGCTTGATGACCTTCCTCAGTAGCTCAGTAGGCTGAGATGGCCATGGTGACTGCCAAGCTGTAGGTATTTTGTCATAGCCTTTTCTTAAATGGACTGCCTTACACAGCTGAAAACCCCATTTGCCCTACTATTTTACTGGGAAGTGGATTCATGGCTTTCCCAAGGGCATTAGTGGGAAGTGATCACAAACTACCGTAGCTGGAGTTTGAACTCAGTTCGCTGATTCCATTTTTTTGTGTGGTTAACAGTCCATTCACTCTGCCCCCTACATTATATATATATATATATGAATGAATGGCTTGGCTTCGCGAACAAAGATTTTGGGGATGGTTTTCCACAGCATTTGGACCAAAGACGGCGGGGCCAATGTGCGGAGTAAATCTCCAGCCTGAGCAGTGTAGTTTTAAGGTGAAGTGCGACTTGCCCAGAGTTACATCCTATGGGCCACTGGAGTGGCTCGGATAGGAGCAGAGCCCATAGGTTTGACAGGAGTGTCCCTCTCCTGACAGATGCCCAAGCTAGCTATGGTGGTCTGTCGCCCCCTTGTGGGGATGTTCTGACATTAAGGCTGAACTGTGGTTAGACAGTACGACTGTCTGCAACTTTAAGTACAGACCCTGGTCACTCTTACATTTAGCAGATGTGTGCTGACTATGGGGTTCTGCTGACCCTGTCAGAGCAGTGACCTGACAGTATAGCCGCCTGAGCAGATCCAGATCACACCCTTACACCAAAAAAGAAATATATATATATTAGTGTATGGAAAGCCAATAGGATGCAATGATTAAAGGTGTAATTGTTCATATGACTACTTGGACATAATTTATATTTATGATAAGCACAAAAATATCTTTCTGTGCTGTTTTCAAAGGTCTTTTATCACTCTTATTTAAATTCATGTGTGATATTATGGTGTTCGTTTTCAGTGATTTGAAAAGATTAATAATGTCCACAAAGAATTGCAAGATATATTTACAATATGATATTTGGTAAAAAGGTTTTTTCTCTTTAACAAAATAGCATGATAGTGTGGTTTTTAGTGCAGTGATGAATGATTGTTTTTTTTTATTGGCCAGGACAGAAAAGTGAATAGTGTACCAAGAACTTTCTATGGGTTCAGGTAATTACTTTCACTTCCTAATGAAGTGTTTTCCACACTCTTCGCTCATACCAGGAATCGAAAATCAATACCTTCTGCATGTGAGACAGTCGTGCTAACCATTACACTATCCGAGCGGACATTTTAGTGAGAAAACAAACTACAAAATCACTAGAACTGAGTACAGAAAAGCAACCAGTCTGATTAGGATTAGATTAAAACTTGAAGTAGTGGTTGTAGACTGACAGTAACCATGTTTAAACACACAAGCAGAACCTGTAGAAATTCTATGGTGTATCTTTGCAATCCACATATATAAAACACAATGTGTATCCATATATAAATATTTTTTGTGTGCAACACTTTTCAATCAGTACACAGATACTACAATCTGATCCTAGGCAGAAGTGACACTGTGATCATAAGCAGTGCGCACAACTACTACACTCTGATCCTAGGCAGAAGTGACACTGTGATCATAAGCAGTGCGCACAACTACTACACTCTGATCCTAGGCAGAAGTGACACTGTGATCATAAGCAGTGCGCACAACTACTACACTCTGATCCTAGGCAGAAGTGACACTGTGATCATAAGCAGTGCGCACAACTACTACACTCTGATTCTAGGCAGAGAGCGGATGAGTGACACTTTGATCCTAGGCAGAGCACACAGATATTCTGATCCTAGGCA
>VCCN01003315.1:4283829-4295871 GCA_006491835.1 Architeuthis dux
ATCGGTTGTTTACCATTGCAATAAGCAGTTTCGGGGAATTTGTTTCATTTTTATTAAAAATTAATACATAGATTCATTAAGATAGACTAACTGTTTGTTAGTTGAGATAAGTCGGTTTTCACTGACATTATATTATTTATAACATCTCTCCTGATCCTTTTATTTACATTTTTATTATCTTATATATATCTTATATTGTCTCTTCACTTGCTATTAATTCATCGCATCCAATATTCCCACGTTTTATCAGTGTCTGAGCACAATAATGTCAATAGGCCAACAACTTATACTATTTATCTATTTTCTTCTATATTTTCTTTGTTTCTGTCATTAATGTCTTGGTTCTGAACTGTGACATTTTACATAGACTCATGATTAAGGATTCAACAGTAGAACTCGATATAAATGTATGGTTATCTATTTTAACCCATAAGAACCAGTGTCACATACAATTCAATTGATCTGCACAGTCTCTTATATAATATTATGTTTTATCCTTGATTTTAACTCCTGAAGTGTACTAAGTGACATCTATTGAACATCTTGGTGCAGTCACATGACTGTGTGCCAATTTTCCTACCCAGAATCCCACATAATGTTCCTTCAAGTAGAAATGGGTCTGGGTTCTTATGGGTTTTAAACAAGTTTTTTCTGAAACACACAAATGCAAAGTTCTTCAATAGTTCAAGTAATGAATTTACAGAAGCTCAAAAGTTTTAAAGAAAATTAAATACGATGAAACAATCAAGAAATGGCAGAAGATGGAAACATTTCAATTGTCATTTTATTTTCAAGTAAAGACTTGATTTGTTATAAAATTGATGTTCACTTCTATCAAACATTGTTCTCAAAAAAATCAACATGAAATCTTTTCATCTTACAAATAGACTTTTGGAAGCAATTATTTCATAAGAGGAGTACTTAGTGTATAGTCTTTCATTATTTAGGACATTTCTTTGTTAATATCTTTGATTATTGAGAATCTAATTTCTACAGTTTTAAAATTATTCATTTAATCAAAAATCAGAAAAATTGGCTGAATTTACTGATTACACAAAAACTAAATATTTCCAGCAAAAATATTTTTTTAAATAGTAATTAATTAGTAAAACAATGTATTCTCTCTCTTTTTATTAATACAGAGGAAGCTGCTTATTGTGATCACTTTGGACAGGGTCTTTTAGATAACAATAACTGCTGAAAACAATGATTGTTATGAATTTACATTCATTGTTTTGTTATTAAATTAAATGCTATAAAGAACTTTCAATTATGAAAAATCATAAAATCATATGAAATTTATAATAAAGTTATAACAGTTTTTGATTATTTTAAATAAAGGGTTTGGGACCGACTGATTTTGATAACAATAACTATTTGATAACATTATCTGTGATTTTAATAGACAGTTACTTTGTATATGCCAAGATTAGCTTAGCATAGAACAAATTTTGGATACCTAATGAGGTTGCAACTCACTACAGTAGTAATGGTTGGCAAGACTCTATACTACAACCAAGTTGTGGCACCAGATTTGCATATATAACAACTAAGCTTAATGTAAAGGGTCCATCTCTTAGGAGACACTCCCATTGGAGTATGAACGGCTGGTGACAAAGTCCTGGTTTCCATTGCATGCTTCAGCTTAGTGATCCTTGCAAGTTTCAAGTTTGGTCGAGACCAGGACTTTATTCATACAAGTTTTTATGACCACTCCCTTGGGAGGATGCAAATCCACTGAAGGGATACCTCCACCCTAATCACACAGCTTAGAGTGTACTCAATTAGCTGCTGAGTGCACATGGAAATTTGTCCCAATGAAGATTTTTTTTCCACACTCTTCGCTCATACTGGGAATCAAACCCGGGACCTTCTGCGTGTGAGGCAGATATGCTAACCATTACACTATCCAAGCGGACTTGAAATAAGATTACAAATAATAACATTTCCATTGTGTTAGCTGACTAACCTAATTTTGTTTGTATTTGTCCTATGTTTTGGGTGTGAGTAACAAAACCCAAAATATAGCAAGTAGATTAACTTAAGAAGAGATTTGTAACCATTATTAAGTTTTATATTAGTATTTTCTTTCATCTTAATTTTAGTTGCTTTTCATCACAACTCAGACTGTCAGTCTACAGCAGTGTGTAAACAAAGCAAATCGGAAATTAAGAATAAGCTCAGGGCAAGACCCAAATTCACATTTACAATGAAAAGCAACTAAAACTAGCATTCAAAAGGAAATTATGAAACACTGCCAGCTATATATGCTTCTTTTTACCTTGTAAATTAAACAGTGGTGGTGAGCAGTGTCCACTAAAAGTC
The DNA here is from genome assembly GCA_006491835.1 of Architeuthis dux. Lineage (NCBI taxonomy): Eukaryota > Metazoa > Mollusca > Cephalopoda > Oegopsida > Architeuthidae > Architeuthis > Architeuthis dux. Next base: position 4,286,155 of record VCCN01003315.1, read on the forward strand.
AAAATTTTGTGAGAATGCTGCTGGACACAAACTAAGGGATAAATTTGGCATAAACTTACATTGTAAATTGAACCCCCCACTAAAAACTTATTTGGGGGGGGGGGAATTTTTAAAAAACAAATTTCAAGTTTCTACTATGAACAGTTAGGGCTAGGCAAAGTCAGGATACATAGATACATATAAATGTCAGAATGAATAATCTAAACCCAGCAATAAACTAGTGTTGTGGGTAACAGTGATTAATTAAAATGAAAGAAAATACTAGTGAAAAATGAATAATGGTTCACAATGCTTCATCTAATAAAAATATTTAAAAAAAGATAATATTACTACTAATACAATTAGTGTATGTAAAAACAATAACAAATATGGTGCCGAGCTATTGGGGGAAAGTAAAGGATGGGTTTAAGAGTAGATTTGATCTTCTGCTAGTCGTAAGAGTCTTGGTAGCTCAATCAGACAATCGGTTGCCATTCATAGGCTTCCTGAGGTAAAAGGGATGTGAGTTTGAGTCACACCCAGAGCTTATTCTTTATTTCCAATCTGAGCTGTTTACTCACTGCCGTAGACGGAGTAGTTGCAACAATAAGAAATTAAAATTAAGATGAAAGAAATACAAGTCAAAAATTAACAATGGTTAACAACGCTTCATCTAATAAAAAATAAATCAAGACATTTGTAGTTTATCATCAAAAAAGTTTTTGAGATTCAGTAATTCTATTGGATATCTAGACATATAGATAGTGTGACACAATAAGCAATTCCAGAGATTTCTCTTCATCATAATCATCATCTTTTAACACATAAAATATGCAATATCGATTTCATTATGACATGGAATCACAATTATCCTATACCCAATCAGTTTACTTAATAAAAACCAGATAACTTGACATTATCAGAAATTGATTGGTTTTAAGAATCATGACTCAAAGTTAATCTTGGCTTTCACATCTTTTCTAAATGTCAGCATATGTCCATCAGTAAAGGTTTTATGAAAAGATCAAGAAACATTACAATTATATGAGTAAAGGCAGTTTATGTGTTTTATTTAATAGTCAGGTCTCTATCTAAGTTAACTGGAATTATGAAAGCTACTTATAAATAGTATAATAAAATAAATAGATTAATCAGAAATGATGTCTCTCAGAAAAGAAGACCAAGATATTCATCTTGAAATGCTAGCCAGTGTTAAAAGCTTTACTTTTTCTTTTGCTATTCATAATTTTGAAGTTCCATCACAGAGAGCATAAAGCTGAACACTTAGTGGCTTGTATAGAGAAAAGGTCATGAATCCTATCAACCTAAATAAGCTTGGAGCTTGGGAATTTCAAAGCATTGACTTTTATTACATATAACTTTCCTTTCCACATACAGGCCACATCAATGGAGCTAGAGTGCTGAAAATTTAAACATGTACTCCTTATGTCTAGAAAAAACGTTTTTCTTTGTTTTGGGAAAATTCCCCCCCAAAATAATTTTTTTTTTTTTCTTAGGGGGTTCAATTTACAATGTAAGTTTATGCTAAATTGGTCTCTTAGTTTATGTCTGACAGCATTCACGCTTGTTTTTTTTTATTTAAATTCAGACTTTTAGTGCTGCAACAAAAGGCAAGAGAAGTAACTAATTCATTGATCACCCCTTTTTCCAATTTTTTAATTGATCACCCCCAACATGGCATGCTGCCAAAAGATCTTGATCTCATGATGGTTATCTATTGAGTGACTAACCAGACATGTTATTACTTTTATTCATTCATCATGACTGATCATCCTATCATTACATATAATACTGTCTCATTATTCATGATGATATTAATCATACATAGCATAAGAATTTATATTGATCATAATAAAACATGGCATGTATTATTATTACATTATATGCATAATAACATTATTACTCATATGATGGTGACTATCATATCAACTTAAACTTTTTTATAAGGGTTTTTTTAATGAGTTTTAAAGATTTCTTTTTATATGCAGAAACTGGAATTTTTTTTTTTTTTTTAGATCCTTTCCTTTTTTTATACAGGCAAATTGGAGTGAACTGTACCAGACCAACTCATTATATCAGATGATATTGTATCATTTGTTCATCTGTTCATAAATGGATATTCACAAAATTTTGAAATATAGCTGTTTTTTTATGACAACTTCTATTTTAGAATAATACCATTTATACTGCAATGATGTATGCAACCTTATACATTTATAGAAAAAAATTGTTTGGTTCACCAGACACATTAGAACTTAAATGTTCTCTTATTGAATGTTACAAGTCAATACCACTTTTTTTTTCTTTTTTTTTCTTTTTTCACTTCACACTTCACAAAGATGTGAATGTTCTATTCAAATATGAAAAATTTTTGTGCTTCACAATTTCATTTGAAGTTGTGTATACAACTTAATTAATTTTCTCTTAGCAAAATGTTACATAATTCTTATAGGTTACAGTTTAATAGATTGAAGCACTTAAGTTTTAAGAGTCTTTATTAATTTTTGATTGTTTTTTTTTTGTTTTTTTTGCTGCTTTTTATTACAAAGTTCAGGTTGTTTTTACGTCCTAGGACCATTATTTAAGCAATATAGATCAATGCATGCTGCATAATGGTCATAGACTGTAAAAATGACCTGAGCATTGTGATAAAAAGCAGCAAAAATAAGATGAAAGAAAAACTAATCAAAAATTAATTATGACAATGCTTCATCTAATAAATTCGGGTAACTTAAGACATATATATATCTGTTGTGTGGATGTAAGGGAATCCGACGGAATGGTAGATTTGATTAGACAAATGCATAAAGATTTATCTTCATGCTAATAAACATGTTTGAGATGTAACACGCATTTCTCAATCTTTCCTTTCCACATTGTCTAATCAAATCTATCATATATATGAAATCAAATGATGGATAATTTTATATCCGACAGAATATAATTATAATAACATTTATTATTTGAGAGCCTATATTTGCTGGCGCCGGTGTGAGCGACTGCTAAACAAGCGGCCTAAATCATAAATGTGAATAAAGAAAATATATATATTGTTTTTTTTTTTTAAAGAAACACTATGTTGAAAGTACATAGTGCTCAATATTTTAGTGAATAAAAAAGAGCATATCAAACTTTTATATATTATAGAATTTGCTACAGATTGACAGTCCATTTCATTGCCACAAGCAATTCATCAGTCGATTAGTCCATTTCATTGCCACAAGCAATTCATAATTCATAATTCATAATCCATAATTCAATCTGTAGCGAATCCCATAATATATATATATAAGATCTTTACCTGAGTGTTGCAAAAAAGATGCAACATAAATAAGATTAAGGAGAAACTAGTCAAAAATGAATAATAAGTGCCCTTGTTACATTTAGGTCTGTTAGTCTCTCTCATTAACCTACTTTGTGGTTGTATCAGCTGATCACATAAGTAACTTGCTAATTTACATGTGTCTGTCTTTGAATGTAAATAAATGCATTGTTAATGAAAACTAATGTCAACTGTCTTTGTACTGTCCCTTTTGTTTAGGAAGTAGTGGTAGTGCCCCTCAGGCTAGTAACAATGGTCAGTCACAGGGAACTCCTCCTCCCACTCCTAGTGCTACCACTTCAGGTAATTATGTGTTGACAGCTCACTTTCCCATTTGGTCAGTTTTAGCTGTGACCTGCTCATTATTTTCCATGAGATACCCATAACATCTAAATCTTACTTTATACACATGTGATTCAAATTTTACTCATTACTAACAAGCCGCCTATCACAATTATGGTTGACTCGCAAGAGAAAGGTAAATATAAACAACTTGTGCAGTGTACCTTTATTTTGTTTTTCTATATCTTAAAACAGAGTGATGTCAGATTGAGATAAAAATGGCTTTTCTTATCAGAAACTTCTATATATTAATAATGAAGCTGCTATTGATTTGTTCCTCATACATCCCAGCTATGATTATAACAGAAATGAATTGAAGCTTCATATCAGTTCAAACCAAGTGTTGTTTGAAATAGAAGATAAGTTAAAATCGTAAAAGATTTAATTGTTGGCATTTTTTTCTTGCTGGTATCATTGCAATATGTTCTTGCTGTACCTATCAGCATTGCAATATGTCCAATGGTTCTAAATTCCAAGATGTTTTTCATAGAATAAAATCTCTTGATTCATAAATGTATTACACTTACTCGGGGAAGGCCTCTCTCTAATGGTAAACCTTAACCCTTTCTGTGGCAAATATTTTTTTTTTTTTTATAAAAATTATTTTTCATGAAAAACTGGATGAATGGACTAACATTATTTTCCATGAGATACCCATAACATCTATATTCAAGTTATGTGCCAGTTTCCCTGTATTAAGCTAGTTGAGGAAAAAAACTGTTTCCCCAACCAAAAGAACTTATTTGTAGCAGATATGCTACATTGGCGCATAAGGGTAAAAAATAACAAATATACAACAATGCCATAGAAAGGGTTAAAAGGCTGATTTTTAAAAAATCATGAATGACAATATAAATGGATCTTCTGGTGCAAAAATATCTGCAAGGTAGTATATGACTAATAGATTTGCTGATAAGCACAAAAAATGACTTTACATTAAACAATTTCTTCTTTGGTTTGGTATTTGTAGTAACTTTAGTGTTTTTCTTGGATATTATCCTCACCTTTGTCATTGCGTAAGTGTGATCTCTGACTATTTTTGAAGGACGAATTGCTGGTGATTTTCCCAGTCTGTAACACTTGCATCCAGATGTTTAACTGGTTGTGTAAACTAACTTTATCATTGTTACCTGATGTTTGTTTGAGAGTGCAGCAATCAAAACACCTTGTTGATCATTCCAGTGTTGAAGTGGCAACATTTTGTACTCCAGTTATGTGCCAGTTGCCCTGTGTAGTTGGATACTTATTGGAATATCTAGTGAGAAACAACCTCACAACCAGTATCTCACACACTAGCCATTGCACTACAAGCAAGTGGCTGCAGGTGTTATGACAGTAGAGTATGTGGTCGGTAAACACATATGAGGATGAACAATATATACAGACACATATATATATATATATATATGAAATCAAGGAATGGATAATTTTATATCCGACAGAATATGATAATTATAAAGACATTATTTGGGAACCCATATCAGTCCGGCATCAGTGTTAGCAATTGCTAAACAGGTGGCCTAGATCGTATAAATGAATAAAGAAATAAGGATTGACATGGTTCGAACCTGCATCCAACCTGGAAGTAACCTAAACGTGGTCCTACTCTTTACCTGCCTTTCCATGGTAGTGCTGTTAGCTCAGTGGTAAAGAGCAGAACCATGTATAGGTTGCTTCCAGGTTGGACGCGGGTTCGATCCCTGCACAACGTTCATTTCTTTATTCATTTATACTATCTAGGCCGCCCGTTTAGCAATCACTAACACCGATGCCAGGCTGATATGGGTTCCCATTTAATAAGTGTCTTTTATAATTATTATATATATATATAATGTGTGTGACTTCGTCTCAACACCAAGACTCATCTTTCTGGGTATTCTTTCCTGTGTGAAGAAAAACAATGGCTACAAGAGGAAGTGATGAGTTGTTTTTGGTACCCAACACTTGATTACTACTTTTTTATTAAATTTGACTAGTTTTTACCTTCATCCTAATTTTAGTTGTTTTTATACAATTGATAAAAGCAGCTAGACGTAAACTAGTCTTTCCTCTGGCAATGCGGGTGTGAGTTCGATTCTCACCGAAGGCTTACTCTTTATTTCCGATTCTCACTGAAGCCTTACTCTTTATTTCCGATTGCGCTGTTATCCATTGCCATAGAAACAGTGGCCCAAATTAATAAGTTGTATAAAAACAACTAAAATTAGGATGACAGTAAAAACTAGTCAAATTTAATAAAAAGTGGTGTTACAATACTTCATCCAATAATAATAAAGATTGACTTAATTACAACTTTTCAAAGAAGCGTCTCTGGCATTTGTTGCACTTAGTATGTGACACAAACTCATCATCACTTTCCCTGCATTTGTTTTTTTCTGGCTTGATACTGTACACCAAGTTCAGAATGGTCTCAATATTCTAATAGCTGCCATGCTGTAACAGATTGCGGCCAACATTTTATAATATAAAGTATTTATGCAGTAAACAAGGGATCAATTCACCGAATAGCAAAAAGATGACTTGGGATGAGGTGAAGTCATAAATATATATTTTTGGAGCATGATATTTCCAAAAGGGGTGGCTATATGAAGCTGTGGAGTTTTATTTAAAACTTTATCTACATAAGGTTCTCTTAGCATCTCTCTGTTTTTGTTGTTGTTTTTTTCACTAACACATAACTAACATGAGCATGCTACAAGGTTTCAATACTTACAAAACAACCCTACCTCATCAAAGTGGATGTAGAGGGCTCTTACCATTGTGCAAAATCTGAAGACCAGCCTCTCTCAACTGGGGTTCCACGGAACCCTAGGGCTCCGAGAGAGTTTAGTAGGTGTTCCGCAAAGGTTTTATACATACATACATGCTTGAAAAAAAGCATCACACTTTTGCTTCATTTGAGGATTTTCTTTATATAATGAGTAGCGGCCCCTGACATTTGACACTAGAAATACCAGAATTTTTACCAAAAACAAAAAAAACCCAGGTTCTGTAATTTTTTACAATGTCATTTTATGATATATATTTAATTATTTATAGATATTAAAAATATATATTAAAATAAAATTCTCAAATGAAAACAAATGATATTTTTTTTTCACACATATAAAGTTTTCGCGGAAACCCTAACAACTTTGCAGAACCTTAGGATTCCATGGAACTCCAATTGAGAAAGGCTCCACCATAATATAGAAATACCAGTTGTAATGGATTTTCTTCCATTATAATAGAATTTTTATGGAAACCTGAAGTTTTGAATGTCACAGATTACTAAGTAATGATCAGGAGATTCATCTCTAAGAATATTACCAGTATCTAGTGAAGATGTCATAGATATTTTAACCCTTATTTTTTTAGCAATGTTCCCTCTAATTTTTTATAGTCAGTGTGCGCAAAAATCTTATGTTGTACAATTATTTCCTGCGACAAAAGTATATGCGCACTTTTGAATTCAACATAGTGAATCAATATTTCTTCAATAAAAACGAAATCTTTTGTGCACACAATAATTTTCTTTGTGTGCTGGTTGCAAAACGTATGTGCGCATTCACAGCTTAGAGGGAACTATAGCCCCTATTTAACATACTTTTCAAGAAAAGTGAGCCGCCATCCTCATAACGACACTAACAGATATTTGTCTTAGTGTGTGATTCGTTTTACTATGTATTGCAATTGATCGATTTGTTTCCCCCCCGTTGAGAATATTTGCAATACACAGTATTTTTTTTTTTTTTCAAAAGCCCTAAAAATGATGTATTGCTAAATTTCACTATTAAGAGTGGAGAAAAATCTCTCAAAATTGTTCAGAAAACTATTTTTTCCCCTATTTACCCTTGCAGTTTGCCCAAATAACAAAACATTCGACACTTATTCAAATTAATCATTTTTTTATATTTGATTCTTAAAACGTTAAAAAAGACTATTAATTCTAACCAGCTGTTTACTGATTATTTTCTATATGAAATCTAAATTTCACCCATCTTTTAGGTGACATTTTTTGTTTGGATTTTTTGGTTTAATCTGTGTGCCCTGAGTGTGTTTTACATCTCTGAATTTTTAACTCTGAAGTAATATATTTTTTCTTAAATTTTTAAATTCACTCTCTTCTACCATATTGAATTGTGCCATATAGTAAATAGTTGTTATAATTAATAGTTGTAATTGTAATCAATTGTTAAAATAGTTGTAATTGTAATCAATTGTTAAAATAGTTGTTATAATTGTACCATATTATGATTTAATTTCATTTAACTCTATTCAGTTTACCTTTTTACTTTACTTTCCAACTTCAACTTATATAAAGTTTCCATTTATAATTGTTTTTGTCAAATAATTCAAGAATATAAAGAGGAAAATGTATTTAGAATTGTGTCTTGTCACTGATATATTCTGATGAGCCAAAACATTATGACTAGTGACATGTGGCAAGAATGACAGCAACACCCGTGCATGTCAGGGTCAGAGGTAACAGCCGGCCTCAAGTACTTCACTTTGATATGTTGAATGCCACAGTTATGGGCAAGAAGAAAGATTTGAGTGACTTTGATAAAGACTAAATTGTTATGGCCAGAAGACTAGGTCAGAGCATATTCGAAATGGCACGGCTTGTAGGGTGCTCACTTTCAGTTGTGGTGAGTATCCATCAGCAATGGTCCGAGGAGGGAAAAAAATCACCAACTGCCAACAAGGCATTGGACAGCCTAGACTTATCGATGCGAGAAGTGAACAGAGGCTTTCCTGCAAAGTACTAACAACAGAATGGCTCTTGTGGCACAAATTGCTGATAGCTTTAAACAAGGTGAAGGAACAAATGCGTCCCAAAACACAATATATCAATCCTTGTTATGTATGGGGTGCCTGTGCAGCCGCATGCTAATCAGAGTACTCTTGCTAATCAATGTCCTTGACAAAAGTATCTTCAATGGGCACACAAGCATTGGAATTGGACCTCCTATCAATGGAGGAAGGTCGCCTGGTCTGATGAGTCTCACTTTCTCCTGAATAAGGTGTACAGCTGTGTACGTGTGTGTTTGGGAAGCAATGGCACCAGGATGCACTATGGGAAAACAACAATTCAGTGGAAGCAGTGTGATGGTTCAGCAACTTTCTGCTGGGAAGCATTGAGTTCTATCATTCATGTGGAATGCACTTTGTTGTATACCACCTACCTCAACATCATTGTTGAAGACCAAGTAAACCTCTTTGTGACAACAGTCTTCTACATTGAAGAAGAGTGCATTGTTCTGCTGATAGCATCTATCAGCAGGATAATGCAATCTGCCACACTGCACAACTTTCACAGGAATGGTTTCAGAGACACAAAGAAGATTTCACTGTGTTACCCTGGCCACCAAACTCCCAGGATCTCAATCCCATTGAGCACTTATGTAATGTTTTGGACCAACAAGTTTGCTCTGCAGAACCTCCACCCCATAACTTGCAGCAGTTAAAGGGCCTGCTGTTAACATCTTGGCTCCAGATCCCATAGGAAACCTTTAGAAGTCTTGTAGAGTCTATGCCTGATCAAGTAACAGCTGTTTTGCGGGCCCATGGAGGACTAACACCTTAGGCAAGTGGTCATAATGTTTTGGCTCATCAGTGTAAATATCAGTTCATTCATGGTTATTATATTCAAAGTAATATTTCTCCTTCATTAGTGTGCATTTATATCAGGAATAGCTATTTTTCTTTTCCAACTTTTATATTAAATTAGAAAAGGTCTTTTTATGATGTATATTTATTTAGTTATAAATAGTAATGTTCATTTCTACAATTGAGGACTGTGTTATAAAATTGAATAGTTGACTTTTTATATAAAACTTGTAAAATTAAAAGCTACTTTTAAAATGTGATTAATTTGGGAAAAATTTAACATTGATTATTAATCAATGCTGCTTCAATTGCCTTCTCAATATTTCAAGGGTTGATAGGAATTCTATACAGCAAATACTTTGATTTCATGGTTATTATTGACCAATTCACTTCCTTTAAACAATCAATATAATAGTCAACTAATTATGTAGCATCTATTAATAAACTTGGACACCCCCCCC
>VCCN01003315.1:4296017-4333571 GCA_006491835.1 Architeuthis dux
CCACCGAAGGGATACCTCCACTCTAATAACACAGCTTAGAGTCTACTCGATTAGCTGCTGAGGGCACAGGGAAATTTGTCCTAATAAAGAGTTTTCCACACTCTTCGCTTATACTGGGAATCAAACCCAGGACCTTCTGCGTGTGAGGCAGATGTGCTAACCATTACACTAGCCGAGTGGATATTATAACCATCATAGCTGTTTATAAATAAATAATTATTATATTGGTATAATAATTTAGGATTCAAGATTCTCAGTTTATGAAATACATAATATTCAATTCAGAATCAACAATGTAGCATCAAGCCATATGTATAACATTTGAGTCTTTGAGATTGTCACTAATTCTATTGGCTAACTAGACTTAGTGTGACACAATAAGCAATTCCACAGAGACTTCCCTCTATCATTATCATGAAAAATCCAGTATGGATTTTATTCAAACATGGAATCACAATTATCCAATGCCCAATCAGTTTATTTAATAAAGACCAATAATTTGATATTATTGGAAATTGATTGGTTCTGAGAACGATGACTCAAAGTTAATCTTGGCTTTCATATTTTTTCTAAATGTCTGCATATGTCCATCAGTAAAGGTTTTATGAAAAGATCAAGAAACTTTACAATTATATGAGTAAAGGCAGTTTATGTGTTTTATTTAATAGTCAGGTCTCTAAGTTAACTGGAATTATTTAGAAAGCTACTTATAAATACTATAAAATAAATAGATTAATCAGAAATGATGTCTCTCAGAAAAGAAGACCAAGATATTCATCTTGAAATGATAGCCAGTGTTAAAAGCTTTTCATTTTTTTTACTATTCATAATTTTGAAGTTCCATCACAGAGAGCATAAAGCTGAACACTTAGTGGCTTGTATAGAGAAAAAGTCATGAATCCTATCAACCTAAGTTTGGAGCTTGGCAATTTAAACCATGAAGAATTTCAAAGGGGTATAATACAATTCAAGCATTGACTTTTATTTCTATATACATTTCCTTTTTATTGCGGTGAGTTACTATAAACCTAAAAATTAAAAACAGTACTCTATTATTTTTGATGATGAAGAAGTTACATGTAGACTTGAGCTATTTTAATTTTTGAAAGGTCTTAAAATCAGAGTATAAATATGTTGTAACAACAACAAAAGCATATCTAACACTTTAACCTAAACGGTTTATTAAGTGATTTATGCTTTATTATTAATTCATTGTACCTAAAGAACACCTTTAATCACCTATGAAGTAAATAGATTTCATAACCTCCTACTTTTGTGATCTTTAAATAAATTGGATAACAATACAATTGACAAGTTTTGTTGAAATTTATTGAAATAGCTATTATTTATTTTGTCAATGGTTTGTCTTTAACTTCTTTAAAAAAATATTTATTGCCAAATTTTTCAAATGTTGGATACTTGATTTTTAAAAATAAGTTAATTCCTACCCTCACTTCCCAGATTAAGTAATTTTTAAGGTTTTGAAAAAATTGGCTTGAAATTCAACACATTTTTATTTATCTGATAAGAATTGTAATCCACTTTAATCCTCTTATCTAAATTGCTGCTAAAGAAGATTTCAAATTAATTATGAAGATTAAAGATATAACTGAACAAACCTCTACCTTTCTCTCTCTCTACCTGTTCTTCATATATAAACAACTTGTTAGTAAGGCATCAGATTAATTTATTTGTATCATTGTATTTAGAGTTTTGGCTTAACTTATTAATGAACAACTTACTTAACAACTAGAAATAGAAAGGAACAAAATAAATAGACAAGAAAAGACCTGTTAGTTTTAATAATGTGCACAAAATCCTTTTTCCCAGATATTTATCCAAGTATTAGGTATATGCAAAAGTTTCCTGCAAGAAATTGATTTTCAGTTTCTAGTTTTTAAAAAAAGACACTGGGGACTTTTGCTCACACCTAAATATTAAAGTATTGTATCTTATGAATTTAAATGAATTTTAAACTCTAATTTGAAAATATACCAAATTTTGTTTCTTCTTCCCATCTTTGATATACACATTGGAGTTGTCCAACATCTGTTTTATGAAGTAAAGAAAACCATATAGTGTTGAAATCCATACTAGCTCGACTTATGCATTATAGACAATACTAATTTGAAAAGTTTTAAATTTTCAATGAAACAATAAAAAAAAAATCTCAGGTAAACATTTTTTTTTTTGGCTTGTTAATGAAGACTTAACTGTGCTAAAAGGAAAACAGTTTTACTTTTTAGATTATATCACTTTAATGTTTTCATTCTGAGAAGCAAACACTCGAGCATATCTTTTGTAAACATTCTTAAAAGATAGTTCTATATAGGAGATGTGTTTGAGAGTTAATACATTTTATGGTGTGTCTTTATTCATATTGTATATTCAATTTTTGAACATTGACTACAAAAAATATTTCTGATTTTTACACTCATTTACTACATCAAAAACTGTCCCTTTTGTTCCCTGCCCAACTTTAGTCTTTTTTTCGCTGAGTATTTTTTTCAATGTTAATTCTGAGATTCTTTCAAGATAACTTGTCTGACATAAGGTAATGATCATTTGTAAGATTTTCTTTAAACTGTTATCCTTGTCTCTGTTGTTTTTACTTTTGTTTTCTGGTTTCAGCCAAAATATTTTCCAGTCACCATAAGGTTAATTCACCAAACTATTCTCATGTGTGATCAAAAGAGTCTAGTTCAGTTGTAAATCAGAGGACTAAGAACTGAGAGGACTGAGTTTATATTATAAGTCAGGGGTTCCCAACTTGCGGTACATGTATCCCCAGGGTGTACATTTGCATGTCTGAAGGGGTACATAGAGGTTTGAGAGTATAACAATGGTGCACACTGCTGTACAGAGTAACAACCACAGATTAAATCTCAAAACATCTGAACATGATCTTTGTTGTGCAGTTGCTAAAGTTTCCCCCTTGTATTAATGAACTTGTTGCCAAAAAAAAACCAGGCTCAACCAGCTTACAATCTAAGACTTAAGATTTAATCCCTGAGTATCCTTTCACTGACAATTAAATGGTGCTCTTATTAAAATCAGTTTAATTTTATCAATTTTTGATCCTTAATTTTTAGGGGTACATGAGAACCTGTCAATACCCAAGAGGTACAAAAGAACAAAAAGGTTGGAACCCTTGTTATTGATGTTACATGGTCTTTGCCTTATATTTATCTAACAGAAGAAAATCTCTTCTGATTTCGAACTAGGAAAAAGTACTTTGTTAATTCTTTTGACTAGTTTTTCTTTCATCTTATTTTTGTTGCATTTTACACTTTTACACTATATGACCATTAAGCAAGTAACATGGGTTGAAAATAAAAAATAAGCATCTGGCAAGATTTTAACACGCATCACATCCTTGGAAGCCTGTCTAGTCAGGGCTGTACTTTACTGTTTTGGCTACAAAAGCTAACCAGCAGACGTCGTTCAGATTTAGTCACATAGCTACATTCTTCATTATCCAATTTTTAATCCATGCTATATAGTTTGTTTATACCTTGTAATAGTCTTGTCAAGTTGTCAAGTAGGATAAAGTAGTTAGTAAAAACCAGCAATATTCAAGTAAATATATTTATATAATGACTAACTCATACCAAATATGCCATTTGTATTAGTAGTTTGAGCTCAGGCATGGAATGATTTCTCTCAGTTTTGAATGAAAATTAGATAAATCTGAAGCAAATGAAGGCAATTTCTACCAATATACATCAAAGTTTACAAATACTCAAATACTTCAAAAAGCTGCTCTGATTCAAAATCAATTTTCTCTCTCTCATAAGAACTCAGACCCATTTCTACTTGAAGGAACATTATATGGGATTCTGGGTAGGAAAATTGACACACAGTCATATGACTGCACCAGGATGTTCATTAGATGTTACTTAGTACACTTCATGAGTTAAAATCAAAGATAAAATATAATATTATATAAGAGACTGTGCAGATCAATTACACCAGTGTCACAGTGGCTTCTTATGGGTTAAATAAGTGTGTTATATAACAAACCTAATCATATCAATTAGAACCTCTCAACCTTCAGTCCTCTTTTCTGCCACTTGGTCTAAAACTTGGTCTAAAACTACATATTCTACTCTTCAAAAATCTGCACTACTCAAGTGGTTAGAATCAGCTAGAATGAATTATATCTTCAGATGGTGATTGGAAAATGTATCAGTTGAAGTATTGAGTGAACAAAAGGCAAAATAGCAAAGATAACTGGGAGGGGACTTAAAAAGGAAAATTTATAAATGACAATGAAATCTCACTTGACAAGCTGACCCTCTTGGCTCTGTCCCTACTGTAGGTGCTACTTCAGTGGTGCAGGCCGTAGTCGAAAGTAGTCCCAAGCCTGCAGGATTAGCAGGTGGTTTGTTTGCGGCAGTTGCGTCAGCAACTTCTTCCTCTGCAGGTAAATTGTGTGTGTGTGTGGGTTTTTTTGAAAGTTTTTTTTTGTTTTTGTTTTTTCAAAACAAAGCCACTTGCAGTGTGTGTTGGATTGACCTCACTTTTCAGAACCCTTCAGTTCTTCCTGTTTTTTAAAAATTATTTTCACAGGGTTTGGGTCATAATTCTGAAAGACACAAGCAAAGAACAATCTTTATAAGCAATCTGAACACTTACCTCTCTTATTTAGCCTTTTTTGAATGGGAATCGCAGTTTTCAGGATTTCGACTTTCGGGATTTCAACAATCAGGGTTATGACGTTCGGAATTGTGTCTTTTGGGATTATGATTGGCACCGATTTCCACAAACTCTTATTTCTATTCATTTTGTTTTCTGACTTTTTTCTTTCCATTTTTTTTTTTCTTTTATATTCTCACAAACTGACCAATAGCATTATTTTGCTCTTAATCTTTATACTTTTTAACAGTATAAGAAAAGAAAAATGTGTGGGGGTTCTAATCACGTGTTGCAGTGATAATACACTTTTTTTTGTTTTTCTTTTTGTTTTCCCGTTTTGTGTGAGTGTGCATTACCCTCCCCCTCAACTCTTCACATTTGACCTTTTTGAAGTGGAACATTTGCACGTGTGAAACTAATTTGAATGATATGAACAATCTTTTCAAAATTCTCAACTTGGTTTGTATTTGTTGCTGAGTACTGCAAGTCAGACCTGGTTGAATAAACCCATAGTATAGAGGTAGGTAAAATATATTTTGGAGAAACCCTATATGCTGTATATTAACATACCTGATGTACTATATTTCAATGAGTTGAATTGTAAAACAGGTAGAAAAAGTGTCGTCATTGCAGAGTTATCTTAGTCCGATCTGGTTAAGTTGACCTATGTGGCATATCTCTAAGAAAAATGCAGTATATAAGATTTCAGTCTTGAATAGGCAAAAACTTTCACAAGTTATATTTGGAAAATGAGATCAAAGCAAAGTTGCTTCTCCTGTCACACGACACATGAAGCAATGATTTTGTCTCCATTTCTCGAATGATCCATGGAGATCCAATCATTGTTTCTGTAGCAATTGTGGGTTTTTACAGGGCCGGAGTGCTAGCCTGACGCACAAGATGCAGTGTCATAGGGCTAAAGAGCTCCTACAGCCCTGCTATTTACCCATAGCTGGGGGGAGAAGTGGATACATGCCTTTCCTAAGGGCATTAGTGCGAAATGAACACTAACTGTACAATCCAGATTTTGAACTGATTCCATTCTCTAAGGCTTTAACCATTAGTCCACTTGCACCCCTTTAATATGAGATCAACTTTGAAAAAAGAATTTGTATTTCGGTTCTTTTTTCTAATATAAAAATTGTTTAAAATATATAAATACACAAACTATTAAATGTGTTGTCTTGAATTGTACAAACAAATTTGCTTTTAAAATACAGTTATGTTTAATAATAGGTTAGCTTGAAATACCGTAAAATAATCTAACAATTACTTCAATTAGAAATTAATTGTAGATTTTATTTTTGAAAGAAAAAATGCTTAATCAATTTATTCAAGGATGTTCTGCTACCATTGTGATTCATAAAAAAGAGTGTATCCTTGTTTTAAGGCTGTTATATTCAGAAAGGTTCAGGGAAGCTAACTCTTGTCAGTTAGAAGCTAAACTACTATTAACTGTTAACGGATTATCATAAGTGCATCAAAGCGAGAGAGCCAACAAGCTTAAAAATACTCTTCTTTGTTTTTTTTTCTTTCCTTGCTGTAGGAAAATGTTCATAATCTTTAAAAGTCAAGGGGGCTAACTCTTGTATCTGTGTTTATTTGTGCTTTGAAAGTTTTTACTTTTAACAAGAAGGATTAGCCTAGCTATTTTCTGTCAGTAGTAAAAGTGGGATTGACTGAACAAAAGATATTTGTTGTTTAAGAAAAGGAGGTGTAAATATAAATCCAACTTTGAACTGATATTTTTGTTGGTGTACTTAAATGAACAGTGATTCCTGTGGTGATATTGGCCAAGTTAACATTTTAAATCCTTTAATGATAAACCTGACTTTTCTGTTTGACATTTTGCTGTTAACTGCAACTTTCCACTGGCCCTTATTATACTATCATTGACTGATTCTTCTAACAAGTGATGTTTTCTCAATCGATGCACTTACTGAGCTCACCAAATACACTCTGTGTGTGTGTGTTCAGATATGCCACAGTAAAAGACTTACAAGAAGTCTGCTAGACTTATTGTTGTATAGCGGGGTGAATGTCCTGGACTTGGATAGAAAGTAAACTCAAAGACTTGCTTATAAAAATATCTGGACATTACATAACATACATCTTTGTCGGCCGGAGAGTGAAGAGTGGGAGAGATAAGGAGAACTGTCAGTCTGTCCCCAACAGAGACAGCGGTGTCAGGCCTTGCGGCTCCGCTGAAGTCTGTCTCTTCTTTGAGTGTTGAGATTTCTGTCCGCCCCTGAGTTTTCTATTCAGGTCTGCTTTATAGGTTTCTCTAACGCCTACACAGGTGTCACTCACCGGTCCCCATATCCTGTTTTCGACACTGACACAATATACCTATTTCCTAAGGTGACCGGGGTCACTTACATTTCCGCACAGGTGTCTGACCTCGGGATAACCTTTTCGTCACAGGATAACATAACATTATCATGCTTCAATACTTTCAAGACTAACCTATTAAGGTGCTTAATGCCTGAATCAAAATGTCTCAGTATATTTCTAAAAGAGATGTACAGGACATATATGTTCCCTCTAATTTTTTGTAGTCAGTGGGTGCACAAATCTTATGATGTGCAATTTTTTTCCTGCGACAAAACATACTTTTGAATTCAACATAGAGAATCAATATTTTTTTCAATAAAACTCAGTAAGCGACATGTTGGATAATGCTGTCTGCGTTTCTTCATGCTAATACGAGAGGGATGCTGATGATGATGACGACAACGACAACAACGTCTCTTTCTAGGTCTGTTGATAGGAGCTGATATTTCTATGGAGGGAAATTAATTTCGGAGAAAAGGTTCTCCCACGTGGGTGGAGAGAAATTACGACAAAATTCACTTGATACTCAATTGGAAATCTGTGGTTTTATTTCCATCGATATAAGAGTCTCTTTTGGGCAGGTTCGAGGGTTACTTCGAGGTACGGAATTCTGTTTCATTTAGTTTTCTAAATGAGTTGGTCACTTTTCTGAATTATTACTAAGAAAATCAAGGGTTCTTCCTCCCTCTTTCACCTGTCCGGGTGAAAGAGCGAACTACCTCGCCTCTGACCTGTCGCTGCTGGATTCAAATCTAAAACTCTGCTTCTAACCGACTCTCTCCACCCTCACCCCTGACGGGCAGGGGGCCTCTTTGTGCGACCTGTCACTAACGGCCTCAGATTTCAACTCCTCCATATTTTCAAATCTGGGCCCCTTTTAACAGCCACCAGTAATACGATATGTCCTGCTGGTGACCAACGTGACTTACACAGTTTGACATAAATTCCTAGCCCCAGTAATACGATATGGGCTTTTTTGTCACGTATACTAAACACGCGAACACAGAATGCATTTTGTTACGTATCTACAGAACTTGAAATTTTTTTGGCACACATTAATTTTCTTTGTGCGCCTGTTGATATTCTGTCGGATATAAAATTATCCATTCTTTGAATTTCATTCTGTTGGAATAGGGAAACACTTCATATTACGTGCCTAAAATATGGTCATGTGAATAAGGAGGCGAGCGAATGTGTATGGCTTGGACTTCTGCCTTTCCATGGTAGTGCTGTTAGCTCAGAGGCACAGCGCTCATTTGTTTATTCATTTATACGATCTAGGCCGCTCATTTTACAATCGCTAAGACCGATGCCAGGCTGATATGGGTTCCCAATTAATAAATGTCTTTATAATTATAATATATATATGTATAAATAAAACACAATGTGTATCCGTATATACATATGTTTTGTGTGTGCAACACTTTTCAATGACTGCACAGGAACTACATTCTGATCCTTTGCAGAAGTGCTGGGGCTGACACTTTGAACCTAGGCAGAGTGCACAGATACTACATTCTGATCCTGGGCTGGGGTGCGATACTTTGATCCAAGGTAGAGTGCACAGATACTCTGTGAAATGAAGGCCTTCATAATAACTATAATTCTAAAAGAAAGTATAATAATAATATAAAACTTAAAGTAGCAACTCTCACAGTCTATTTTTATGCTCTTTTAAAACATATTGCAATAATTGAATATCTTCTTTGAAAGTTTAATTTTGGTTATAACTGCAAGAAAATAGTATAAAGTTAGTCATAAAAAAGAAAAAGTACTTACAGAGGATTTCTTAGCAGATTAAGTGTTTATTACTAAAATTTTATCAATTCCACCAGAAAAAATGAAGTAGAGTTTTAAAATTCTTGACCTCAGAGAAATTTGATTCAAAGAAAATCAGTTAATTTAATGATAAATTGGCTGGATTTGGGAAAAATATTGCTTACTTTCCACAGAAAACTTAGTGGAAAATGCATTTATTTACCAGTGGTGTCTTTACAAGTGAACACAGTTTAAGGGTCAAGTAATAGAGATTTTACCTCCCCCTAACATATCCACTGATATTGTTTTTAATTTCAAATTTTTAATGGATGACAGTAAATGTCAACATTTCATCACTATTCTGTCAAAACCTACAGATAAATGCCAGGGGAGGTAAATCACATTTCTGAATTACGCACTACCGTACCTGGTGATATGCATTGTGTATTTGTTAAACAAAAAATAATCAAAATTCTTTTAAAATGATAGGCCCATCAAAATTTGTTAAACTTTATATTTATCGATGAATAGAACACCATTCTTTCTGATAATAATGTTTCATAAGGATCCAGGAAGGTCCAAGAAGCATAAAAATTAATAATTTAATGACAAAATCCTTTCTTTTTTTTCTTTTTTTTTTTAAATAATAAAAATATTTCCTGCAGATTTTTTTTTTTCAAACCAAAAAATGTACACTGTATTTTATATAAAAAGAACAACAAAAACCTTTTTTCTGATTCAGAACCAATTTAAAATTAACAGATTGCAGGATCAAACAAAATGCTATATCTTTATAGAAATGTATATATTGTTGGAATCAAAGGATATTTTGAGATTTTATAAAATGACTTGAATAAAAAAAGAAATATTTCCATAAAGTTTTCTTACAAAATACCCCTCTCATAAGAAAATACATTCAGAATTGAATACATCCTGAAAATCTTATTAAAATTGACCCATTAGTATATTTTTGGTGAAATTTTAAAATTTGTGTATAAATTAGACTAAAATTTCCCAAGGCAAATTCTACTAGTTCACTGGTCGCAAATGTAAACAAGTTTTCAAACCCAGTTATCTCAGGTTTTATATTGTCTACAGAAATAATTTTTAGTTGATAATTTTCTGCAATCCTTCTTTTATTAATAACATAAAGTTTATTATGATACAATTAATAGATTTCAAGTTACAGACATTTTAATCAACAAGTCGCTTTTTGCCAAAAGTCTGTGAGAGTTGCTAATTAAAGTAAATGAATGTAAAGTAAAACACAAACATATTACAGTAAAAAAATCCTTATTTAAATGTACTTTTAATACATTTTTTTAATGTTTGAATTGATTGCTTACTATTACAAAAGCCCTTTGTGTCTTGATTTTCAAGTCAGTTTCTTTCTCCTGGGATAAAAGATTTGATTTCATATAAGTTTGTTTTCTCAATGCATAATACTATATACAGTATGTTTACTGCCCACACATATGCGTGTGGAACCCCACACTAAAACTGACCTTGTGTCACATTCTGCTCTCATAGGGAGGTGATTAAATAAGTATAGTATATTACTACTGTAGCTACTTACTGATATTTAAAGCTGCTTTGACTGATTTTTAAAAATTTCCAGATACATATCTGAGTGCATTTAATCCATTTACTGTGGCAAGTCTAATACTTATCAATTGCAAGATTATCCATTGCAAGATAAAAGCCCTGACTCACAGATTCTACTGTAAATACTATATTGAATTACTTGGATTAAGCAAAGTTTGGCATAAGGCCATACTTTTTGTACAATCAATTTTGAACAAGCACCTATATTATTTTTTCTTTCATCTTAATTTCAGTTGTTTTTATCGCAACTCTCAGACTATCATACTATAGTTGTTAGTAAGCAACGCTGATTGCAAATAAAGAATAGCCTCTGGCAAGACTCAAACACGCATCCCTTTTCCTCAGAAAATGTGTCTTAATGCTGCCTAACCAACTAGACCATGGAGACCACCAGCTGCAGTCATTCGAATTAGCTATTCCTTATTTTCTCCAACCGCCTGAGATTTATTTTACCCACATACACTAGTAGTAGTAAGAATATTACAGTGATTCTCTAAATCTATATACATTCTCTTGCTCTAAAAATTGGTGCTCTATAGTTAAATCCTGGATCCGATTGGTCTTTTCGTAGCACCCTTCCACAAAATTTCATTCAAATTCATTGAGAACTTTTGGAGATATCGGACAGACTGACATGAGTGATATGCATATAAAAAATAAAAATAAAAGAAATCTGTCTTGTGATCTCTCCATGTGACGGTAAGCATGATCTTCTCTTGTGCAAGTTGCATGGTTCTTAGTTTGAGAGCCAATCTCTTGGTTAAATTCCAGGTTTCAGCTCCGTAGGTGACTATCGGGAGTGTAAGCATGGTTTAATAACAGATATTAACAGATTAAAAATGCAACAAAATATTATGTACTTACAGGTCCTTTTATTCAAATAATGACTGCTGTCAACCAAACACGTGTGTCCTTCTGAGCTCTTTCTTCTCCTAATAAGCACAATACAAGTTTCAATATTTTTCTATTCATCAAAGAAATCTCTCTTTCAACCGTTTTCTTCTCTAGAAATTCCCCATTGTAGCTTTGACTAGTATGCCATCATGTCAACACAACACAACACAATACAATACAAGCTATATAAAAATCTCATCCCAAATTAAAATATTTTATGTATTTTCAATTTTCATAAAGCTCATCCGGAGAAATTAGCTCTTGCTAATCTTATATATTAAACGCAATGTACATCCATATATATTTTTTTTTTGTGTAACACTTTTCATTGAGCACACAAATAATACACTCTGATCCTAGGCAGTGGGCCAGGAAGTGACACTGATACTCTGATCCGTAGCAGAAGTGCTGATCCGTATGTAAATAATCCCATCATTTTTCATGGGTACTATGCTAGTATTAAATGAAATCATTTATTTTTATAATCTTATTTACTCTACTCAGGATAGATCCCTTTGTTTTCAATATCAGTAGTGCTAGACCAGTATAGACTCATGAAAAATAAAGTATATTCAGGCAGAAAAATTCATAATAGCTGTTTTACTATTCATTATTTCTGTAGATTTGATTATTATTTCAATGTATCTAAAGTTATTTTTAATTAGTGACATTCATTACTTAAACAGAAAATTGTTTTATTAGCACTTACATTTTGTTCTGTCAATATAATTTTATACACATTGCTGCCAACAAATCCTTCATCAGATGATGACCCTTGGGTTAGGCTTGATTTCTTCAATACCAAAGCATCATTACCACTATCCCAGAGCACCTAAGTTTTTAGGCGAGAGAAGTAAGTTTTTAATTGATCACCTCCAACACAGCATATATGGGTGGTGGTGGTTCATAATTTCCCTGAGAATGCTAGTTTTTTTTATTTTGAAAATGTGTAAAGTCTGTGTCCATTCTGGTTGAACATAAACAAGAAAATGTACAACATAATGTTTTTGATATTTTTCAAGTACTGTGCAAATGCAAAATTATTTAAATACTGCTGTCATTTTTTGATGGCATGGATAAACTAGTAGTCAATAAAGGACTGATTGTGAGCCAATTGGAGTTACTACTGCTGTGTCCTTTGCTGGATAACTTGATGATAAAGTGAGTCATTCAATTGATTCCTTGTTCTGACAGCTATACCATTAAATTGAAACTTTGGTTTATCTTTTTATTCATTGAGAACCTCAACATGGAGTAATGGTTTGCAGACTATTACTATTGTGTAGTGAGTTCAATACAGGATAAATCTCCCATTATTTAAGTAATGAATGACACATGGAAATACAGTCCAGTAGTTTGACTGTTTTGTTTTTTCGCTTAACTTATGTGGAAGCCACACATCAAAGCGATTAACATAATCAAGCTGATGCAAATGATTTTCAGTGCTTGGTTTAGATATTTTGAGTATGTAGGCTATCTACCATGTCACATAAAGTTGTTTCAAGTAATGTCTTGATTTGATTGATATCAATTTCAATTTGTCTACCTAACCATGGAGCATTGTTCGGCTTGGACTAATTTCATCTTTGTTTTTATCACAATGTTTCGGTCGCGTACCCTTCAGCCTTAATTAGGTGTCTGTGTTCTTGAATGAATAATAGCAAGATTTGACATTCCAGAACAAAATAGACACCCAAGGAAGGCAGGAAAGTATGTGGTCGAAACATGATAAAACAAAAATGAGGAAATTAGTTTGAATTGACCTATATACAATGTCAACTTCGTTTCAAGGAAAAGTTACTCACTTTGTCATTATTTTTCTTTTCACTTTGTCAGTCATTGGAATATCCAAGTTATTTATATGCAATTCCAAATTATAAAAAAAAAACATGTCTGGTTAGTGACTCAATAGAAACCATCATGTGACCAATGTCTTTTGGCAGCATGCCATCTTGGGGATGATCAATTACAGAATTGGAAAAGGGGATGATTAATGAATAAGTTACTTCTTTCGCATTTTGTATTTTGTTGGGCAGTGATCACAAAAAAGTCTGAATTTTCAAAAAGCCAGCAGGAATGCTGCTGAACACAAACTAAGTGATCAATTTAGCATAAACTTACAATGCAAATTGAACCTCCTCCATTAAAAAAAACTTTTTTCTAGACATAATGAGGAGTAAATGTTGAAATTTTCAGCCCTCTAGCTCCATTGGTGCATCCTGTATGCATGATACATACATAGCTAGCCAACCAGCCAGCCAGCTAGACCAACTTAAAAACTGAAGAAACCTATGTTGACAGTTTCTAATTAGTGGTCTATATAAGTCTCATAATCCAGCTTCAAAGTCAAGTATGAATATTGATTGAAAGGATTTATCTTTGACTAACTTTGTCAACACTGATCGCTAATAAACAAAAGATTTTTTATTATTATTTTGTGCCAAATAGTGCTTGTCAAGTAAAAGGGGCTAATGTTAAGTACCCTAAAACCCTTTATAAAGACCAAAGATTCTTACCAGTTTCAAATAGAGTCCAATAGTCTATACCATCCATTCTCAACCTTTTTGGCCATGGCCCCCTTAAGAGCCTTTCTCAGATTCCAGACCCCCCTGTCAAAAAGGAATATAACTAGTGGTGTAGTGTTGTGGGAATGCTTGGCAGAGGCATTCCCTTACATTTTGGAGGTCGAGGAATGGCGTTCCCTCACTATATACTACTAAGATTCTCTGTTTCTTTGTTTGTACCCTCAGATTAGCTGAACCAGTGCATTGGAGCTATATATATTGAATTAAGGTACCCCTAAAATGCACTAACTTAAAGAATGTGTAAAAGAGTCCAGCTGTAGAGGCTTGTTTCACTCACTAGATTGCCATGCTCGGCTAGAGCAGGCAGCTCTGCATTCTCTCACTTATTTTTTTAGCAATACACCACTGGATATAAAATGAACAGATAGACATGAATTAATTTATTATTATTTCAGTCTATGACCCCCTTCTCCCATTGAGAATGGCTGGTCTATACTTTAATCATTTGCTAGGGAAAATGACAGAAACTTAACCAGGAACTTGGTGAAAAAAAGCCACTCGGGTACTGGCTGTTGTAAAATTTCACTCTTTATGCTAATTTACTAATGTAATATTATGAGTAGAAGGGTGACTTAATTAGATTCATTTAATTCTTCTAGTAACTTAATTAGGTTCATTTAATTTCTTGAGTAAGGAAATTCAATAAATATAAAAATTAATTTGTTTTTTGTTGATATTTCATTTTAGTTAATAAACCCGTTTGATCCGAAATGAAAACAAAAGGCTTGATAAAATTCCCACAATCTAAAGCAAGATGATATGGTTTGTTTCCCAAGCTCAAAAACACAGGTCAAGTGACCACCCAGCGGGGTCTTAGCTCACTCTCTCTCTCCATGTCCACACTTTGTCAATTAAACCCCTGGGGACAAAATGTATATGTTGTGTTTTGAAAACTGCTATGATATTTCTACCGAATGTACTTGCTATGTTTTCATGGCGAGAATACAAAACCGTAATGAAGAGAATAAAAGTAACTAACTTAGACTTTGAAAACAGTCTTTTGTCTCCTCCTTTTTATGCACCTCTGCATCTATATATGTATGTTAACAATGTGACAATGCTACACTAAGAAGTGTTTACAGTCTGAACAATCATAATAGCAAATGTCTAATGGTTCCTTATCCGAGAGAGAGTGTGCCCCACCCTCTAACTAGATGGATCCGTGATGACTTTGTATTCAGTCAATTTGCTAATTCAGGTAAAGACCAGGTTTCAAATGCTGAATTTCCAACCAGACACACCCCTCTCCCCACACAAACCCAAACAAATTGATGCTATACAATCTTATGAAATACATTCCAAAATCGATCAGTCCATTTCAGCAATGCTAGATTCACAGACAGTTCATTCATGTACCCAGGTAATTCTAATCTATAAATGGGCGAGTTCCCCAACACCTCCTTTGTCAAGCAAAGAAAACCACACAATGTTGAAATCTATACTAGCCTGTCTGATGCACCTGGCTGACAAGCTGATATATGATAATTCTTTCAAATTTCTTGCTCTCTAATTATCTGGACCTCTTTTATGGATTATACACCTGATGATGAAGACCAAATAATGGATTGGCTGAAACATTGTGGTAACATCAAAAATATAAAGGAGTTCAATTGTTCAAACCAAATTTGGAATGACTCTTCTAAGGGTTATTAATATATCATGAAATACAATATACTCTTAGAAAGAACTTGGCAGACTTGTGCATTGACATTTATATAATGATAATATATTGCCTAACATTTTTAAGTAGATTCACATTGTTTTTAATCACATATTAATGAGTTTTGTATTTTTTCCAAATACTCAAGGTTCTTATTTGTTATAAGCTCACCTGGCATACTAACAAAAGACCAATCAATAGGTGCTACACTTTTTTCTAGGGTGACCAATAACCAGACAAAGTATAATGTCAGGGCTATAGTTAGGTGCCGGAGCTGACAACATTTTATGTGACGGAGTGTTTCATCTCGTTCATTTATTTTGACCTTTTTTCTTCTTTTTTTCATGGAGGTGTCAAAGCGGCACTCAGTAAGCTCCGACAGCACTGCACCCCTATATAATATTGAACTTCTTGAGACATTTTTTATTGATCTATTTAGGTGTTCTCTCTTGTAACTATAACCTGTAAATCAATCAATCAGGTTTTTATTCTACAATGAGAGTACAGTTAAAACAATCATCAGATTTATAACTCATAATTTAATTTTTAAAGTTACTGTACAATTTTAACAGTAATTTTATGAAGTATTTAGTCTTTTGCTGTTCTTGCCTAGAAACTAATATATATCAGGTTGTTACACATAAAATGTATTCTTTTTTTTTCTTTTCTTTGTTTAACATCATTGAGAATAATACTGAAGGTGAAAGGATGACTAATAGCATTCTTTTCTGATTTAATGTAAATAGAGATATAATTCATTATTATTGGAGGTTTTTGAGCCCCTACCAGCAATGGCATCTACCCAAGAAGTTAGACTAATCTTCAAGTTCAAATTAGGACATAATGCTGCTCAAGCTGCTGATAATGTCAGCAAAGCTTTTGGAGTGAACACTGCTGAAATGGTTCAATAGGTTTAGGTCTGGAAATTTGGATACCAATAATAAACCTTAAGGTAGGCCCAAACCTGTTCTTAAGGATGAAGGATTAGTGATAGCAGTGGCCAATGACCCACAAACAATGGTTTGAGCTCTTTCTGGAGACTTTATGACTTCAACAGTATGCCATATCATGACAATAGGAAAGGTTAAAAAGTTGTAAAAATGGGTCCCACTTGAACTGAATGAAATGCTTGATGACATTTCCACACCCCTGACCTATCAGCTGACTGTGTCTAAGCTTAGAGAATTGGGATATGAAGTTTTGCAGCATCCTCCATTTTCACCTGACATTTCTCCTACAGATTATCATCTTTTCAAGCATTTTGAATGTCATATCTGTGATAAAGGTTTCAATAATAGGGAAGCCATAATTTGTGCTTTTAATGAATTTGTTACCACTTAATCTAAAGAATTTGATAGAGATGGCATATTACCATAAGAGGATTGTTGGAAAAAGGTTATTGCTTCAAATGGGTCATATTTTGTTGTTTATATCATCCTTCATCTTACTACTCAAAAAACATTTCTTATGTAGCAACTTAATAACACTATCATCTGAAGAAATTTCTCAGTAATCATTTGAAACATCATGATATATTGAATGCGCTTATATACTTATCCGTAGCTAAAGGTGGATATTTGTATTCTAAATATCTCTGTATTATTGTTAATCTGTAGCAGAGAAGCTGCTCTAACTCAGATTACTTGTAGATGGTTTATATACAGTAAAATATATCATAGGTTGACTATTTTGGATGATTCTGATTATAAGGAAGAAATGTAGTATTTTGTAATTTTCTTTTTGACATGGGTTTTACAGGATTTCTCAAGACAGTTCAAAATCTGTCAGCAAAGATCAGAACAAATTTCAAGACATCCATGAATAAGTAAGATTCTTCATCTCTGCACTGATTGGAAGGGACAATGTCATTCAAACATTAGTTGGCATCATCATTGTAATCTTTTGGATTAAGATTCAGTTGGTTTTTTAAAATTCAATTTGGCAAGTTATGATTTTGTTCTTTGTGACTTTCACTTTCTTTATATTCATTTTCCTTTGCATTTACCACACATCACTAGAGACATAAGTGAGAAGAATCTGTATAATGCATTTTCACAATAATTTATATTTTAATTCCTAAATGATGCTATTTAATTTCTCATCTTACCATAATTCACCAAATGTCTTTCCATCTGTCTGTCATTGCATAACTCAAGGATGGCTAGAGCTATGGCCACCAACTTTTCAGTAGTTATTAATGTGACTTTGGAGCATGTTTTTAGCATATTAGTTTTTTAGAATTCCAAAATCTTTCAAGTTTTTAGCATGGGATTTTAGTTACAATGTAAGTATAATGCTAAACTGAAGCTTTATTTCTTTGTTTAACTATATAAAGTAGATATCTAACTAAAAATCCCACATGTAGGGAGTGTTTTCAGCTAGTTGAATATAATCACTGTTTATCAATTTGTAAAATAAAATAAATATTATTATAAAAATCATCTTGTTTGTCATTAGAATTAGATTAAGTAATCAGAGCTGACTTTTATGTCTATATCATATATATACATATCATTATCATGCAATTGCATTTTTTACATTATTTCAACATTTTGTTAGCATCAGTCATTCACTTGTACAACTGGTATAAACAGTATATGTCAGAATTTAGCATTGTGTTTGTCTTCATCATTCTTTTAATTTTTTCTTTTTCTAACACTATGATATTCAGAATCACTTTTCTTTCCATTAAAAACCTGATTATTTTAGGTTTGCTTCAGATTTTGCTTTCTCTTTTTTATTTTTCCAAAGTAGAAGTTTTATTTTTTGGTTTCTCTATTTTTTCAAAGTCATTGATTTTCCTTGTCCTTCTGAAATCTTGAGTTTCATGAATTTTCTTTTCTTTTTATCTGTGAGCTTTGTTTAGAAATGTCAGCATCAGTTAAGAACTGATGTTAGAAGCATATATAAACATTTGTTACATAGTTCTCTTATTATATTGCTTGCTAGACAAAAACAAGACGTCATCTGGATCTTCAGGTACCCAAGGTATATTTTGGTTTAAGATTCCGTTTGCTTCAAGCCTGCTTCCATGCTCTCGTAACTTTGTTATGTACATTTGAAGCCGTTTTTCAAGAAGAAACTCCCGTTTCTGAACCATAAGCATGCTAAATTGGCTGCCGTTCATTTTTAGCTGATTGTTCAGAATTCTGACAACTTTCAGCCAGCAGCCTTTCTTCTTTTTTTTTTCCTCTTTATTTATTTTTTTTTTTTTGGTATGTTTTAAAATTTCTAAATTTCTTAAAAAATGCTTTTTTTCATTAATCACGTTTGCATGATAGACATTTTCATCTTTTTAAAGCTGTTTTCCAAATCTTAAAATTTCTAACTTTGAAAATAAGCTAAGAAATGCTTCTTTTTTTTTACTCCTTTTAAATTTCAAAATTTCTATTTATCTGGCTTTTTTTTTTTTTTAAATCTAATAATTTTTCTTCTTCCTTCTTATTTATTCATTCTTCTTTAGTATTCTTCGTTCAAAAGATTTAGTTTGTGTTGTTTTTTTCTTTATAGTGTGGATGTTCTTATATTAATGTTCTTTATTCTTTTATTATCAGTTGCTTCAAAATTCTTTTTCAAATGTTTCAAAATTGAAATTCTGCTTAAACTGTTTTTGAACACTTCAATGAGAATTCTTTTAGCTCTTACAGTCACTGAAATTTTCTGTCTCTAACACTAAAAGTTCATAAACTACCAAATTTTTCTTGATTAAATTTTATATATAGATTTACTTATTTTGTTCAATATAGATCTATTTCTATTAAATCTGATACTTTGTAGTAGAATGTATACTACATTTTCACCTTGAACAAAAAGGCTGGAAAATGGTTTTGTGCAGCACTATTGATATAACCGGTCCAATGAAGCAGGTCTTTGGTCATTTATTTCTCTATTCAATTTTTTTCTATTTTCTTCTGCTATGTTGAAAGTGGACCTAAGAAAAGGATATTATCCTGAAAGTAATTTTCATTTGCTTTACATTTACATTTCTAGTATCGAATAAGTAGACTATTGGCAGTATTTAATTGATCATTATCATTATTTTTAGTGTTATCTGCTTGCGGTAATGTATTTATTCATATAAAACATTTATATTCTGTTCAGCTACCAAAATATTACATTAGCTATAATTGTAATAGAAATAGGTTGTGCAATGACCAATTTTCTGTTGTAGTGGTAGGAATGGTATAAGAAAAAACACACAAGACAACTTGCTGTTTTATGGTGGATAGCCGCCCTCATTTTATTGAGACATAGACTGGAGAGTGAAAGAGAGGTTGAACAAGGAACAAGGTTTGCTTATTTCAAATCATCCAACACCTTCCAAATGCACAAAAATGCAAGGAAGAAGGACCTGAGCACAAATGCAATGGTGAATGATTGTTGACCACTTTAGATATGCATTGCCTGGTGAAATATACATCAGCACCTGGAGACATGTCCCTAGTCATGTGATTCAATATAAGAGACATGTCCTTTGATCACACCAACCATGAACCTCTTTTATCAAGCCACGTTACTGAATATATTACAATAATTCTGTGAAAGCAAAAAGTTAGAAAAAATTAAATGAGGGAAAATGTGAAGTTTAGAACAAATAGCTTCATTAATAACAATTCTTCCTCTTGTAATATAATATATGTAGTAATATTTTCATAATCTAAATGAAGAATACACATTAATACTATCAGTGTAAAGTGGTATCATTTTAGAAAGCAGACAAGAAAATTATTTGTGGAGATTACAGGAAAGGGCTTTCTGTACACTCACCTTCCTAAGATCCATGTTACCTGTTGTGATAGTGTCAGAGTAGGTCTATTTTCAAATCTCCACCAGAGTCAGAAATATTATTTAAAGTCAGCTCTGTTCAGTTGGCATGATCTAGTAAGAGTTCCAGTACAGAAGATAAATTACAATGAAATATTAACTAGTCAGGAAATATGAACAGAAATTACAAAGATGATGTTTAAGCCTGTAGCCATTTTAAGGAATTATAAGTAGAACTTAACTAGTTACAAAGAATTGACGTTATTCTGAAAATCTCTTCAGTCAAAGGGTATTACCTATCTGGAGCAAGCTGGGGTAATTTTTTAAAAAGGGGTCCAAGAAAGGTAAGTAAAATGTGGTTGTCCAAATTTACAATGTGTGAACCTCTTCTACTTTTGATTAGTCTAGTTACACTAAATTAATATATACAATGCAGGGCTGGTACCAGCAACACGGGCAGTTGCCTGGGGCGCCAATTGCTACACCCTGCTTTTCATGTGACTGAGACAATAAGACTTTCTAAATACAGATGGAAAAATTAATAAATTGAACAGTTTAAAAATGGGTCTGGTTAGTC
Source organism: Architeuthis dux (assembly GCA_006491835.1). Classification (NCBI taxonomy): domain Eukaryota; kingdom Metazoa; phylum Mollusca; class Cephalopoda; order Oegopsida; family Architeuthidae; genus Architeuthis; species Architeuthis dux. Next base: position 4,316,833 of record VCCN01003315.1, read on the forward strand.
ACTCAATAGAAACCCGTCATGTGACAATGTCTATTGGCAGCATGCTGTGTTTGTGGTTATTAAACAATTGGAAAAAAGGGGTGATCAATGAATAAGTTACTTCTCTCACCTTTTGTTGGGCAGTGATCACTAAAAGAAAGTCTGAATTTTCAAAAGAAATAAGCGGACACAAACTAAGGGATCAATTTAGCCTGAACCTATATTGTAAATTGAACCCCCCCACTAAAAACCTATTATGGGAGGGATTTAAAAAGATAACTTTTTCTAGATATAATAAGGAGTAAATGTTGAAATTTTCAGCCCTCTAGCTCCATTGGTGCAAACTGTATGCATGATACATACATACATAGCCAGTCAGCCAGGCCAACTCAAAAACTGAAGAAACCTATTTTGACAGTTTTGGTTGACATTTTCTAACAGTCAAAATAAGAAAATTCCCTGATTTTTCAGGAATATAAGATAATACTATACTTCAAAGTTCAGCTTGCTCAGGGACCCTAGGGCTGGCCCTGGTACAATGGGTTAACTCTTTGAAGCATCATGGGTTAAATTTTATTCCACTTTTGAAGTGCTGTTATCTGCGTGATGGGTCATTTTTAATACCACCTTTTTAAGTTCATTATTTAGGAGGACAGAGGTTTATATTCTGTCTCACCATTTTGTTTAGTAGGCTGATCAACAGATGGCAGAGTAGTTCAAAATGGAAGAAGAAGAAATGTGCCTCAAAGAATTAAGAACATTCAAGTCAGATAGATAAATATTAAATGGATAGATAAGAAAATGATAGCTAGTCTGAGCAGTAGACAAAGAAATATTACTAGTAGTCATTTTTTTGTAATCATTATTTATTTATATGGGCATCTCATAAAATATTGTCTTATCAACATTAAAAAATACATTAAAAAAAACATTGCAATAATCATAGTTATCAATAATGTAAAACGCTTCATTTAGATAAATTAACGTGAATTAATTAATTTTTTAAAAAGAACTTTTACCAACCCAGCATCGCCATGCCATACTTTATATGTAATAGCTTAAATTCTTTTAAAGATTTCCTCTGAGAGTTCCCAATACTGACTATTTAATTTATTTTTTATGTCATTTTCTCTAAATATGTCAATACTATTTTAAAAACTGTTAATACTACTTTTATTCCTCACGTACAGGCAATTTATTCTAATAGTGTTGACTGCATATTTATATATTGTTTTCTTCTCTATGTTATGATCTTTTTAAATACAAGTTGTTTGACCTATTGTACTTGAAATAAAAAGCAACTCCATCTCAAATAATTTTCCAATGAGATTTATTATAGTTACTATACCTTTCCCTATTGTAAAATACATAAATAAAAGATGTTTTGTGCACTTTAAGGTGCCTCTCAAGATTTAAGATGCTGAAAGTAAAAAACAAAAATCAGAATTGGGATAGGCTGTGACAGGTAGTAAATTGTCCCTTGCTGACCAAATAATGTTATGTTACTCTTAGTCCCCTTTCAATTACCTTCATGAGAGTTGATGGACACTTATTTATTTATTGTAAGTTTTTAAATTAACCATAGATTTTATCCAAATTGTTTAAAAGAATATACCTTTTAAATTCTTTATCTAATATATATAGATGTCACTGTGTAAATGTTTCAATGTAGATCTTTTTATGGTATTAACCCTTATAGCACTGCCAGGCCGATATATCAGAATCGATAACTTAGCCAAAAACCCTACATGGGTGATGTATCGGTCTAAAAAGGCCAGCCGGACCAGCTTAAAAACTGAAGAAACCTTTGGTAACAGTAGTGTTTTTTGCTATATGGTCAAAAAGGCCATAGCACTAAAAGGGTTAAAGATTCTCAGATTGCTCGCCCATTTTTTAAAATTAAATTATACTTATCAACAGGGTGTTTTAAGGAAGAGGATTTCTCTCTTTAAACAGATATTTTAAGCCCTGAAAGTCAAAGGTTGCCTTGCATAGAACAAGGATATGTATATGAATTTTTAAAAAGCCAAGGATATATGAGAGATGGGGAACTTAATGCAAAAATGGCTTTCTCAAAGAAAAATTAGTAGAAAATGAGGTTCTTTATTTCTGGGTGGAGTGATTTTGAGAGGTGTGTGAAATGTCTTTTGAGACATGGGAAATGCTAGGTAACTTGATAGATGAACAGATTGATCAATCTGTTCAAATTCCCAGAACTTTTGGGTAGCACTTTATAACTTCCGTATCATAATATTTAAAGAACAGACAGAAACTATCTACTTCAGTGAGATTTTAAGAAACATATTTCAAAAGGGGAAAAAAAACAATGATTTTGCTACAATTCCTAGCAAACAGATGTCTCTTATCTAATTTTCTATAACATGTTTATTCACATTTGCATTTGTCCTGTTCAAATGGCTTTGATAAACTAATATCTTTTAAAGAGAAGTTAATAACAATCCATTAACTATTTTCAGTCAAGCATTGTCAAGTAGCTTCTCTAATTTGTATGTTTCATATGTCCTTGGCAGGGCATAAACATGATGACAAAAATATATTATTGATGGCCCAGTTGAATATAATCCTTGTTTATCAATTGGTGAAAAATAAATATTGTTATAAAAATCATCTTGTTTCTCATTAGAGTTAGATTAAGTAATCAGAGCTTACTTTTACATCTATATCAGTGTATTATATACATCATTATCACACAATTGGATTTTTTACATTATTTCAACATTTTGTTAGCATCAGTCATTCACTTGTACACTGGTATGAATGAATGAATGGCTTGGTTTCGCGAGCAAAGATTTTGGGGATGGCCCTCCACAGCGTTGGGTCCATAGACGGCGGGACCAACGTGCAGAGTAAACCTCCATCCTGAGCAGTGTAGTTTTAAGGTGAAGTGCGAGTCAAAATTTAGCATTGTGTTTGTCTTCACTATTCTTTAATTGAATTTTTTTTCTAACAATATGATATTCAGAATCACTTTTCTTTCCATTAAAAACCTGATTATTTTAGGTTTGCTTCAGATATTGCTTTCTCTTAAGGCCCAGTTGATATCATTGAAAGCTTAGTCTTATGTATATGTCATTGAAGCTCAGACATATGTCAAAAGTATGATCAATAACAATGGCTTTACTTGTACGACAAGAAGGATTATTATGTTTATGAGTGTGGATTATGAATGTATTTGTTAAGTTGATTTAAATATTGTCATTTTTTAGGCCTCTCTTGTTTGTTTCTTTGTTTTTTGATTTTTTTTTGTCAAACTCCAGTCCGAGTTGGAGTTGACTTTATTTTCCCTCGTAACAAAAACAATCCTCACCTAATTTAGGGGAGTAAACTGTTTGTCTATCCCAGGGTTTCCCAACCTGCTCGCTCACCGGTGGGCGATTTCAACTGTTGGGTGGGTGATGAGCAACTGAACAGAAAATGGTGGGCAATGGGAAATTTTGGTGGGTGATATAGGATTTTGAGTATTAAGAAGGTATTTCAACATATGCTACACGAAAAAAATATTCAAAGGAGATATGCAAAGAACCTGTATAAAAAGGTCAGCGTTATTTGTTACCTCCCTTTGGTATTTTTACTACATCATAAAAAGTCAGTTTACGAACCAGTAACAAACTTTTACCAAACATTTTTGGTATGCTTTTAAATATTTACTATACAAGTGGGCGGTGGAAAAATTTTCCATGTGAAAATGGGCGATGACGCAAAAAAGGTTGGGAACCCCTGGTCTATCCTATCAAATTAAACCAAACAGATATATAAAATTAATATTTCCCTCCCGTAAGTTGAAATCACAACCTAGTGATTGCTAGGCGGCTCTCTTACCAACTGAGTCAAACTGACAAGTCTTATATATTTACAAATTTATTCATTATATATACAATACAAAAGTTGCAGTAATCATCTTCAGTTATAGAAATAGGAGTGTAGTTTGACCCTGCAGCAGCCAGGCTTGTTTGTTGTTTTTAAAAATTATCGATAAATAAATCTTTGCTTCTGGTGAGGTTATTACTCTTTGTTGTGATAAATCTTGATTCCGGAATATTTCTAAAGATTTGAAAATGTTCCCTCCCTTTTCTTTGGTTTCATTCCATGTTTCATTTAAATTATTTAACAGTCAAGATCCTGTAACAGCATCAAGTGCATCACATAAGTATTATTGTGTGTATATATATATTGCATGATTCTAAGAACTGTTAACAATGTTTTTCTTCTAATATATAAGAGATGAGGAATTATCATTATTATACAGATTTATTTGAACTGGTGTCCAAATCTTGATTTTGATAGTCAATACAATTTAACATTTATTGTAGTGTGAAAAAAAGTATACAATTTGTACACATCATAACAATCATATTTATACAATATCTAGGGCCTTAAACCTTTGTGGTGGTGTAATAAACATCATAATTCTTCTTAAAATCAATTTCATCTATTGATAGCACTACATATTCTGGTAATCTATTCTAAAGTCCCACCACTCTATTGCTAAAAAAGAATGTTCTGATATTCAATCTACTTCTATTTACTTCTACTGTATATGTGTATCCTCTCAGTCCCTTGTACCCCCTTCTAGTAAAAAATACATCAGGGTTTACTACTTCTAAACCATGCATAATCCTAAACATTTCTATTAAGTCTCCCTGATCCCTCCTATTTTCTAACGATGTTAACCCTAACACTTTTAGCCTATCTTCATAACTCATACTTTTTAATTCCGGTACTAACTTAGTTGCTTGTTTCTGGACTTTTTCTAAAAGATTTTTACCTCTCCCCAAGTACGGTGATGAGTCCTGTGCACAGTACTCTGGTTTGGATGGACGTAAGTCTTATATAGTATAAGGAACAATTCCTTGTCTATATATGAAAAGGTATGCAAAAAGGTATGTAAATGCTCTACAGAGTCAAAACAATTAGGAAACTCTGATCTTTAAAAGATTATTCTGACAAATCCTATAGAAACACCTAAGCAAAGATGGTAAATGAATATCATAACAGTATCTATTAGAATATGATTATCATCATCTTTCCATTATGATACACTAATTTAACTGGTGTCCTCATCTTGGTTGTTATAGTCACAATGTTTTGATTAATTAGGATATATAATTAAAAAGCTGTTAATGACTTTTTAATTGAAAGTCTTAAAATTGATATTAGATATTGTTTAAAAAGAACTGCTTAATCTTGGTCATGTATAAAAGGTCAGGGAAAATGATTTTAGCTGACAACAATCTTTTTAGGCAGTTCTTTTCTCAGGAATTAAAAACAAATTTTGTGCTTGTTCAAATATTTATGAGCAATACTTTTTTTTATCAATGATAATTTATACATAAAAAAAAGTATTGCTCATAATTATTTGAACAAACACAAAATCTGTTTTCAATCACTGAGATTGCAGGAGCCATTATGGATTCTGAGCAGAGGGGGATACAAATTAACTTACTAGTCTGGCAACTCTTCCATATAGCAATGCGAGTTCACTTTTTTAATCTCCTTGAAAAATTCTGAACAAGATTTTAGAAGGATAGAAACAAAAAACTTGCTTTTTTTTTTTTCATTTAACAATTTTAAAAGAAAACATTTTCAAGAAATTTAGCATTCAGAACCACAAAGGGGACTGAATGCATGCCTTGTTATGTTGATTTATTGCAAAAAAGCTGGTGCTTATTGCATAATGTTCCTGTCTTTAACTCTCAGAACCAAACGATTAGGAGTAAAATGGCACTGTTCAAATACTTATAACAGTGTATATATAAAGAGCGTCCAACATACTACAAATTGTCAAAGTATAAAAGGGATATCTTACCTTAAATCTTACACGCACTGAAGAGTTCAATCATGAACGAAACAAAATTGTGCAACCTTGTATGAATCAATAGTTTGTGTTTTAATTCATATATATAAATTACACCTTAAACAATATATCAGTTTTGGCTATTTTTCACTTAATATTACATTTTTATCTGTACACTTCTGACAACTGTTAGCAAAATGATGGGTCATGGACTAGCTATCATAACAACTTCAGGAATCTTACGTGTTACTGCTGTAAATGCTTACATATAATGACTACATGTGAGTTATCACCTTAACAATAGATTAAATTCACTTCCCTCTTCCCACCCTTTATAACTTTTACCAATGAATGCTGTCATTCTGACAATTTAGAGCTTCTACTTATGTTAGCTGGAAACATGGCATGAGATATATGGTTTCAACTTAGAGCATTTTGAGTCTGGAAACATAGTGCTAACCTAGAATCTAAAATTGATAAATGTAAACTTTCAAAAAGAGTTCTTTATATTGATATTTCATGTTGTATTTATTGCACTTGGGTTTTGATTGTGGCTTGAAATCTATTTAATATTGTTTTCTTTTTAATATAATTTTGAAAGATATGCAAAATTATAGAGAATTTCCCATTTTAATTCTGGTACTGCTGTCATATACTTTTATTCTTGAATATTTTTTTTTCTGTCGCTTAAACTATTTGTCAATGTTAGGTATTATTTCTGTGGATAACTCAACATTTTCAGTAAGGATTTGCAGGTCATTCAATACCAACCAGTGACCCCAGACTAAATGTTAGCTTACCAAGAAAGATTGTGCAGATTTCTAGGGGTAAAAGTAAAAGAAATATAGAACACAAGATTTAATATAGTATGTGGGATTGAACCTCTGATCTCTTTGCTGTTGTTTTTATCTGTATAATTATTGAGTTCCTACGAATGCATCCCTGAATATTATTAGGTTTTTGTACATTGTTCTACTCTCATAGTGAATGCAAAGAGCCTGTTTATTAAAAATTGATGAATCTGGGATGATTCTTGCTCAGTAATAATTTAGAAATTTATTTCAGTAAACTTCCACCTTAATCTAAGTTTTAAATGATTCATAGTAGCAAATTGGGGAATCAAGAGTTAGATGTAATTTATTTGCTATTTTATGTGGGATGTGTTATTAAAGGTGCTTTTAAAATAAATATAAAATTACAAGAATTTACAGATGCTTTAAAATTGTTGTACTCTAAATTATAAAATTAATTATTATTCTATTTAATCTTTTTTCTTTTTTTTTCTTCTTTGCATTTGTGGTTACCAAAAGATATTTCATAAACTGTATATAATTGTATTGCAGTGAATTAAAAAAAAAAAAAAACTTGAGAAAGTCAGGAAACATTGTATATTACTGGAAAAAATTTTTAACTTTTCAGTGTGGATGTTCAACTGCAACTTTTTTTCTTTTTTTTTTTCTTTTCTTTTCTTTTTCTTTTTTTTTCTTTTCTATTTTTTCTTTTCTTACCTTTTTTTTCACTTCAATTTCAAAAGATGATGATTGCTCATGAATGCAAAAATTTGGCAAAATTCAATCTAATTATTGAGAAATAAAATTCAGTAGTTCTTATATTGCTTGATGGAATCCTCATCAATCGAGTGTTCTCATTTTGACAATATTGTTGACCAATAGGCTTCCACTTTACAGGTGTGGTATCTTATGATTGGAAATACAGGTTTCCCTCACTATCTGAAAGTAAAATGTTCCTGTAAAATGGCGTAAAGAGAATTTCCATTAATTTATATGGAAAAAAGTTTTGAGCGTTCCCAGACCAAAAAAATAATCTTCTGTGAGATTTTCACTATGATTGATAGTGGTGCAATGATTGCAGAAAAATATTACTCTAATTTCAAACGGGCAAGTAGGTTCATGGCAGATTTACAAGATGTTTTGAATGCCTACAAATTGCATCATAAAAAATATTCTTTTGGTCTGGGAATGCTCAAAAAATGTTCCCCATATAAATTAATCGTAATTGCTTCGCTTTTGCCATTTCCAATAGGGAGAAACCTGTGCTAATGTAGGTCTTTTGTAAAAGAGAAGTGGTGTAAGGCGAACTTTTGAAAAGTGGAGCATATCTGTAATACATATTCATTACCAGAACCCTATACGGACCCTATCAAAAACTCTGAAGCTCTTTTCATGACTTTGTCATCATTATTATTATTATTGTTGTGTAGCTGTCTCCACTGGAAGCTCAGGTAGTGGTGGTACCTGCTCTCAGAATATAGGGTCAACTGAAAAATCTTCTCGTCGAGGTTCATCAGACCAAGGTAGGTGATGACACCAATCCCCATCGGTCGCGCTTGCCTTTCCCCTCTGGACATCCATTCGCCAACCTATCCGATGTTTACAAGAAATGCAGATTTATGTCCCTCCCTCTGTGCGTGTTTCTATAAAGTATATATTTTCTACAGATGAAAGGCCAAAAAAGACAATTTCTTAAAATATTAAAATAAAAGTATGAATAAAATAAAAAGGACATGGTATTATTTTGGATGGTACACTCATTCCGAAACTGAAGTTTATTTGATTTTGGTGGACAAATCTCTAACCCCCAATTTATGATTTTGTGTCAAGATCAATATGTAATAATAATAAATGGAAGTAAATCTTAGTAATATTACTATGTTTTTATGATCACAACGTGAGTCTCGAAATATTTAGATTTCTTGACAATGGAGACATATGGTTATTTTTCTGTAGGCAAGCACTATTCATATGAACCTGTTAAAAGGAAATTATAATCTTGACAGTAAACTAATGGTTAAATTTATTTTTCTCTTAAGGTTAAGAAAAACAATTGTTATTGATTTAAGATATTTTAACTTTTGAGTGTTCCGAGAAAAAAGATGTCTGTTCTGTAGACAAGATGCCGAAATGGCTGGTTTGGTGGCCAAATGTAGAAATGGTCGTTTTTGTGGCCAATAAGCCAAAATGACCGCTTTTGTAGCCAAGATGCCAAAACGGTCGTTGTTGCATAGCCAGAATTTATTGTTGCTTTGCACTTTCTGTAGAATGACTTTAATTGGTTATCCAGTTTACTGCCAACGATTCTCATAGTGAAAAAAGTTGTTTGGACTATTGGATTCATTTTTTGTGTTGCTTTTGTTGTTAACACAACTCATGGATTTGAACAATTCATAGAATGATAGTGACTCTTCTCAAAATTATAGACAAATTTGATTCATATTCTTTTAATTTCATGTAGCAATACAGAATGTTTGGTTTTATTTTAAATCCATACACTGTATTCCATGATGACCTCCTTTCTTAATTTCAACTGATACTTTGTAAAATTTAGACACCAAGATACAATATCTCTTAATGGAGAATTTCTAATATTATATCAAGTTAAATTCCCTTGGGCTGGTTCTACTTCATCCAAACTGGCTTTAAATAATGTCAAAGGCCAATAAAACTGATACAGTTATATTTCAATAATCAAATTAGTAATCTGAAAATAATGAATAATTTAACTACTTAATTTTTGCCCTGAAGATTTTTGTATACATAGAATTTCAAATCTCAAATATTGGATATTTGTCTATCAAAATATAAACTTCTAATTGATAAGAATGTGTGTAGTGTCTGAGTAATTCTGAGCGGTTTATGAATTTAAAAGTTTTTAAATTAATAAACCGCTTGATACCGCTCCTAATTGACAATGGAACCTTCAGTCATGGAAATAAAGTTTGTTAAAATTATTCTGACAAATAGAATTAAAAATAAATTAAAAAAACTTTGCCTAAAGCTGGAAGGGAAATAACTTTGATCGGTAATTATTCCCTTTGAAATTAACATTTAAATTTTCTTATATGAATTTAAGAGTTAACCACCAATATCTTATCATTCAATTGCCATAGACCAGCCTTTCTCAACCTTTTTAGACTGGAGGAACCCATGTACAGAAAGATAGTTTTGTACATTTTTGTTCATTTTGGTGAACATTCTATTTTTCAGTCCCATGATATTTAAGAAAAAAGTATAAAAATGGAACTAAGTTATAAATATTAAAAATATTGATAAGCTTAGCTTACCTTTCATAAAATTAAAGATTTTCATAAATTTTATATACTTATATAAAAAACTTAGAAAGCAAACATATAACATAATTATCAAATAAGTGGCTTAATACAGTCTTGATTAACCCATTAATTGTGACAGATGGTGAAGAGTAATAGTTATTCATTGCAAGATAAAAGCCCTAACTCACAAAACAGAAACTCAAAACCACAGTAGGACTATATAGGCTGACCTAACTAACCTAATATTGTCCTGCTTGAAATACATATAGAACTGACTTGCCATCAATCACAATAAAACAGAAATTTCATTGTGATTCATAGAACTGCAATGACTGAAATTTCTATCATTTGGGGTTAATATATACTTGTTATATAAAAAAGAACCTTGAATGAAGCAAAAGTCAGATGCTTTTTTTCATGCATATATAAAATTTTCATGGAACCTCGGTTGAGAAAGGCTGCTTGACCCAAAACAAATGACCGTTAGGATTGTAGCATTTGGTCTCCATTGTCTACTACTTCGCCACAAGATCTGGAAGCCTGTAGATATTCTTCTCTAGTATTTCTTTTATCTTAATTTTAGTTGCCTTTTATTGCAATTAATCAGACCATCATTTTATGGCTGTTAGTAAACAACACAGATCAGACATAAAGTATAAGCTTTTGCTGAGACTCGAACTCGCATCCCTTTTTCGTCGGAAAGCCTGTTAGCTGCTCTACCGCTTGAGCTACAAAAGCTAATGATTGCAAAAGCTCAAATCTAACTGTATAGCTTTATTCTTTATTTTCCCCCGAACGCTTTGCGCAACTTAGCTTGAGCTACAAAAGCTAATGGTTGCAGAAGCTCAAATCACACCATATAGCTTTATTCCTTATCCCCCCCACCCAACACTTTATGCAACTTAGCTTGAGCTACAAAAGCCAATGGTTGTAGAAGCTCAAATCTAACCGTATAGCCTTATTCCTTATTTTCCCCAATCTCTTTGCTCAACTTAGCTTGAGCTACAAAAGCTAATGGTTGCAGAAGTTCAGATCTAACCATATAGCCTTATTCCTTATTTTCCTTAAATGCTTTGCCAAACGCTGTCATCTTTAATATTTGTTTACTCAGCTGGGGCAATGTAAGTCCGGCAGCTTTTGCCTCACTCTCAACTGCTTTTCTCCAGGTCCGCTTTGGCCTATCAACTCTTCTCTTCCCCTGTCAATTCCAGTCCACCACTTGAGCTGATTTCCCACTCTCAGAGTTCTGATGTTCCACGTGCCTATCCTGGTTTTTGCCTTTGTTGTTAGAAGATTGTTCGACAAACTGGCTTTCACCAGTATGTCATGAGCCTTTCTGAAGAGGAATCTTCCCGACCAGGCCTCTCGCTGAGGCAATCATTGGGCTGATGCTGCTGCAACTTCAGTAGCAAGTAGGTTTTACGAGGTGGAGTTGCTAGCGCCACACCCAACCTTCCTCCTTTACCAAGGCTTGGGACTGGTCAAGATGACCCAAACGGAACATCTTGGAACTTGTCTTGTTGGTCAAAAATCAGTGTCTCCTACCCATCTTCTCTTTGTATTTTTTCTATCCTGTTCACATGGACCAATGTTTCTTTCCACTTGTTGTTAGTTGTTCGTTTAAGTACCTTTCACATCAAAGTGCTGTAGAACTAGTGTGCCCCACTCAGCCTGAGCCATCCCCCCCATCTTTCCAGATGTAGACCATAGCTCTTTGGTCAGTGGTGCCAGATATTGGGCACTTGTCATCTTTTTTTCTTTTTCTTTCTTTCTCTTTGTTTTGTTTTTTTTTTGCTTTTTCTTTCTCTTCAGCTAAAATTCCAGGTAGGTGATGTCTTTCTTGTCAATTGAAGGTTTCTTCCCATATTTTATTCCTGTCGAGGTTTTTCCTTATATTTGACCAAGTGTTCAACTCAGTGCCAGTGTTATTGGCTATTGTACTTTTTCCTTCTTTCCATTCCCTCTTTCCTAATTCATTTATTCCTTCTTTCATTCACCTGATCATCTTTGGTTCAGCTTATTTATCCATAATGTCATTTTAAAGACTGAAGACTGCATTATTATCCTTATGAAAGTAGTAATTTTTAAATAAAGATATTACTTTATGATGCTTTCAAAAATGAATGCTTGATATTTCCTGAAATATTAATATTTGTTATAAATAATGTTTATACATAAAAATGCTGAAATTACATTATCAAATCTTTATTTTAAGCACTAGCACCAGACCTCACGAACCTCTGAGCTTTGGTCATCTATTAATAGAACTTTAATCAATTAGAGTGAACATTTTTGAGTAAAGAATTAACAATTGATTTGGCTTTGGGAGGGTTTACCAAGTCTGTTGCAAGCCCTCAGGTGACCAGCCAGGCCTATGTGGGAGAGGCAGGCTTTTCTGCAGCAGTTGCAGGAGAAAGTCTGGCTGCTGGAGGGAGCTCCCACCTTGCGGCACTGCCGTTTTTCCTCTGCTTTTGCTGTTGGAAAATAAACATAAATTGTTAATTTTTGCCTGAATTTAAAACTTTGTGATTTTTCTCTCTGTTGCATTGAATCTTCCTTAGAATAACCCCAACCTGGATTTTTCCTATGAATCTTCATTTGACAAAGATTAATATACTAATAATCTCCAGATTTTTTTATAGCAATATTTTCTAAATGGTATCTATTATCATTCAACAATAGTGAGTTAATAATAGGTCTCAGAAGTGGTACTATTTTAATTATATTTTACTTTTTTCTCCTCTTATTAAAACTCATCTGTTTTGTTTGTCTGTTTGTAACTCTATTCTGTAAATGCAGTCAAATGTTTTTAAAACAGTAACCTTTGAGATGACAGTCAATTCAAGTATAATTCTCCTTTCCCATCCCACAATATTGTACTGTCATTCAGCATTCTTGGTTTAGTATCCTTGTTCTAACCTGCTTTGGATTAAAATCCTTTTTTCCTCCCAGGTGAACTGAAATGCATACTGTAAGTAATTTCTTTAAAGAAATATTTTAAAAAACGAATTCTACTACAACACACTTATCTGAAACAGCCAATAATTCAACTTATTGTCAAATTCCAGTCCAAGTGGATGACTGGAGTTGACTTTGTTTTCCCACAATAACAAGAACAATCCTCACCTAATTTATATTTTTCTGTCCCATCACGTTAAACCAAACTGATATATAAAATTAACATTTTCCTACTGATTTTAAATCACAACCAAATGAGTGGTATGCAACTCTCTTACCAACTAAGCCAAACTGACAAGTCTCAAATATCTATGAACATTTATGTTACAAATATGCAAAGAACTAGGAGTTGTAGAGTTTGGCCCTGCAGCAGCCAGGCTTTTTTCTATCACACTCTCACATTGCCCCAAAAGTCATTAGACACACAACTAAATCTAAAACTATCACTTTCGAAATTATGCATATTTTTTCATTAATTCTTTGGTTTTGCTGTGAATTTTTAGGCAGTAATACATCTTTGTGTTGATTAAGAACCAAAAAGAAAATAGTCTTTTTTGCTATATATTCAATGTTTGATAATTTCTATTCATTTAAAACCTGAAAGTAAAATTGTTTTTGTATATAGACTATCTATCCTTTAATGTACTATGATATTTTCCTCTTCAGGGTATCTTTATTCTGTGGTTGTTGAATTACAAAGGGGGAAGAAATGTTTTGATCCAAATACGGCTATTAAGTTGAATGTCAAGTCACTTCTTATTTATAGAATTTAAATTGTAATTGTTTTCAAATAAATAAATTAGGAAAATTACACTACAATTAGCAGTTAATATACCTGGAGTTATCTCCCTGGAAATTGAAACATAATATAGACTGTTTTTAACAAAGATTATCAAAATGAGCACAAACTTAGACCCCACTCTATTATTATTAAGTTGCAAATTGGAGTGGAAATTGCTTTATTCTCCAAGTTAGAGCATTTTAATGGTATTGCGCTAATAAAAATCTTGCTGCAATGTGCCGTATTTGCTGTGTTCCAGTAACAAACATACAGAAATCATATCATAATATTGATTAATAAATGCAAGTATGAAAATGTGAGTTGTGGCATTCATTTCTGTTCGGGAATCATTTTCTGTCATGAATTCTGTGGGTATGAATTCATCTCTGGCTAGTTATCTGGTTTATAAAAGACTCCTTTTAAAATCATGCTTCATTGATTCTGTGACATATGATTATGCTATCCAGTTTCAGTAACTTTTTTTTTTGTCTTTTATGACCGTTGTTTCCTTCCTGGCACTTGTGGGAGTTTTAAGGTACATGTATTTTTGAAGAGCTCTTGCATAATATAAATTCAATGGTAGTTGGTAGGTTTTAATTCATTTTCAAGGCACAATTGCCAATGCAGTTAAGATATTCATCCCCCCTCCCTCTCTCTAGATTGAGAGAGATGACTGTAGATATTTACTAAATCCAACTTATTCTGGAACAAAGCCAAATGAGAGAAAATGGTTGGGGTAGGAAGATTGTATAGATTGCAACGACAAGTTTGGCTTAGTGGTAAAGATGTGTCAAATTATCCCATGACCTAGTCGATTGTTGCAGTACCATTCTGAATCCTTCAGGGCATTCCTCAAGGCAATTGGGTTACTTGGGGGTACCTGTCTAAAGGAGTCTGCATATGATCACAAAATCTGATATTCTGGTCCAAGAGTTAGGTTCATAAAATTACATAAATTTCAAAAATAAAACTGATTTGAAAATAGGGCAAAGATCCTTATGAAGCAATTTCACGCAAAAGGTCTTGGGTTCGATTCCCAGTATGAGCAAAGAAGAGTGTGGAAATCTCTTCATTAGGACAAATTTCCCTGTGCACTCAACAGCTAATTGAGTACACTCTAAGCTGTGTGATTAGGGTGGAGGTATCCCTTTGGTGGGCTTGCATCCTGCCAAGGGAGTGGTCATAAAAACTTGTAGGAATAAAGTCCTGGTCTCGACCAGGCTTGAAACTTGCAAGGATCACTAAGCTGACGCCTGCAACAGAAACCATGTCTTTGTTACCAGTTTGTGTTTGGCAGCATTCATGCTTGTGATTTTAAAAATTCAGACTTTTTTTAGTAATCACTGCCCAACAAAATGCGATAGAAGTAACTTATTCATTGATCACCACTTTACCCAATTTTTTAATTGATCATCCCCAAGATGGCATGCTTCCAAAATACATTGATCAGATGACGGTAAATTATTAAAGATGTCCAAAGTTTAAAAAATGCTTATCCCATAAGCAGTTTCTGTCCATATGCAATACAGCATTGAGGAAGGAAGATAATTAACTAATTGTGTACACATGGGCGTCCACTGGGGAGGGCCAAACGGGGCATTTGCACCCCCCCCCACCAAGGATGAAGGGGTTTGAAAGTTGGAACCTTACAGAGGCTCGGGATCAAGGGGGTCACTATGAACAGTCACAGCTTAGGACGGGTCACAGCTTAAGCACTCCCTAGTCCCTTAACTCACAACCGACATCCGGATATATCTTTTTGCGCCCCTGGAATATATCCTTCTGACCCATCCACCCATATATGCTGTGTTGGGGGTGATCAGTTGGTTAAAAAAAAACAAGCGGGCACAAACCAGTAACTAATTTAGCATAAGCTTACATTGAAAATTGAAACCCCCACTAAAACCCTATTTTGGAGGGGAATTTTCAAAAAACAAGCGGGTACAAATCAGTGACCAATTTAGCATAAGCTAACATTGAAAATTGAACCCCCTACTAAAACCCTTATAGAAAAAAAGTTGCAGCGGGCACCCATGTGTGTACAGTTAAGCTAGACATTAGTCTATATTAGTGTCTAAAATTGTAAAATTTGACACCTACTAACAAAGGCTTATGTAACCCTGCCTCTCCTTCTCTTTATCAGCTTTCTTTGGTGAAAGCATTACATAAGTATTTCACAAATAATATGATTTCTTTATCTCTAAATTGATCTGGAAAAAAAGGCATTAACGTATAACTGCTGCTGCTTGAATTGCGGCAGCTATTGTTATATAACAAGCCACCAAGGCTGATCTCCTCAGTCTGTTTGTACCTATCAGCTGCAACCAATCATGCATGTCTGCCTCTCGGATGCTTCTTACCTTACCAATAAGTCGCGGGGAAGGGGAATCAGAAATGGTAGGGTCTCCCCCACGCCCTCGAGGGGTACCTGTATGGTATGGGTAGGATCCATCCTGACACGCAAAGACTCTTTCTATAATGTTGTCCAACGATGCAGGTATGCCTTTGCTTGGAAAGGTAAGGCTTGTTTGCTTACTGAGGAAGATTATAGTTTGTTTAATTGTAGAAAGATCATTTGCTGTTATATGACATAGCTTTTTAGAAGAATTATTTAACACCATATTGTTCGATTGGAGTTGTCTTTTAAGAGACAGATGCTTTACCTTTTTACTTTTATATTATTCAAGAGGTGAATGCTGTAGTTGGACCTTTTAAGTCTTCTTTATTGACCCCTGTAAGTCTTCTTTATTGACCCCTGTCAAGATTTACTATGAGGGTGACAGCGTTTTTGATGCTAGTGCATAAACAGGTTATGATGGGAGAGTGTTTTGCCCAAGGGCTCACTTACTGACTCTCTTCTCTGTCAACCATGATGGCATTCATGTGACAAGACATTTTGTTAAGATATCTAGCAATTGACCAGAGCACAGGGTGAAGAGGATTCATGCCTTTCCCAAGGGTTTAAATGCAAAGTGAACATAAACAGCCTCAGCTGAAATTTGAACTCAGCCAATTTTGTTTTCCCTGCTGGTAAATGTTACACCACCTTGCACCTCCTGGTCCTTTAAGTAATCATCCTCACATATAATAATTAACAATGTGTGTTTGTCTTCTGTCATGCTAAGGGACACAACTGA
>VCCN01003315.1:4365017-4375242 GCA_006491835.1 Architeuthis dux
ATCCTATTTCTGTAATGACAAAAATTGACATAAAATATTGCATTAAAAACAGTCAAATCTTACTTTAAATACACAAAAGTAATCTTTCTTTTTTTATAACAAACTTTATGCTAGTTTCTAAAATTAAAACCAAGAAATACTGGCAAGCAACAGATGCTTGCACTAAAGAATAAAAATGGCAAAATTATCAAAAATAGGGACAAATTAACAAAAGTAACGGAAGAATACTATGAACATTTGTACGCTTCAAAAATAAAAATACCAATAAACCTGTAGATACTAGCGATATCCCAGACATAACAGTAGAAGTAGTATCTGCACTACGAAATATGAAACTCTGTAAAGCCCCAGGCGAGGATGGCATAACGACAAACCTTCTAGAAGATGCAGGAGAAATCTTGCACAAAGGACTAGCACAACTATTCACACAATGCCAGTAAAAAAAAATTTCAAGATTTAAATGATGTTCAAATCAAGTAAATTCAATTCCATAAAGCACAAAGCCAATTGTTAGTGTTTGTTTCCTGTTACTCTCCTTATTGATTGTTTTTAGGATGGACTTAACCTTCAACTTTTCAATTCTCCAGTGGGAGCCTAGAAATTCTCTCCCCCCTCCTTCAGTATCTGCAGCCTCCTATTCTTCTTCCTTGGTACCCAGGGAAAGTAACTACATCAATACCCAACAAATACCACAAAAATATCTAATTCCTACAGGTCTCTCTCAAAACCATAACAAGAAAGGCAAAAAGTAAAACTTGGAGTTGTATTTACATCAAAGAAACTCTTTTTGGTCAATGTATGAATGTTAACATATTGTAAAAATTATTTTTTTAATAATATTCTTTGACACTTATTTTTAATTTTTGACTAGTATCTTATCTCTCTTGCTTTTTATTATAACTCTCATACATTAGAAGTAGAGAATATTGCTATATGGCTAAATTTGATTGACTCCTGCTGGTTAGCATTCTTAGATGTAGCATTTTCAATTATTATTAATTTTTACTAGTATTTCTTTCATCTTATTTCTGTTGCTTTTTATTGCAAATCTCAGACTGTAATTCTACAGTTGTTAGTAGTGTTAGTTGGTAACAGATCAGAATTAAAAAATAATCCTCCAGCAAGATACAAACTTGCATCCTAGCTATACTGCACTTTCTCTTGCTAACTGCCCATGAGTCATTGTTTCAGTGCAACATTATAACCATGCTCATCTTGAATAGTTCATTCTAAAATCATTCAATATATATTTTGTCTTACATAAAGTAAAACATCTAGAAGTTTTTAATAAGGTTCACTGGAATATTTTGTACTTATCTACTGGACTAAATTTTTTTTCAATTTCAATGCTGTGGCTTGAGATTGAACTCAGAATGATAACTTATTGATAAATGATATGCACGACAGTAGACTGTTATGAATTCCCTGCAAAAGGTCTATATACAGCTATGCATCGACTTGCATCCAGGTTTTGTTCTGATAGTATAGACGCAACTTGATCTGGGCATAAGTCAATTATTATAAAATGAAGTGAAATATACTCACTGCACAATATAAGATACCATGATAAATACATATTTACCTAAATCTCTATATTCTACATATGTCTTTTCTTGCCTTTACAAAGAGAAAGGATCAAATGTCATCCATTACATTTCTTTCACTGTCGTTAGCTCAACCTAGCAAGGTGTCGACCCTTTTACCTTCCCTATTTGGAAAACTTGAAACAAATATGGCGTAAACACTGTTCTCTTTAGCAAGCAAACAATAATATGACATTTTCGTCATTCACAGTTGAGCCATAGAACTACAATTACTGAAATTCTGTCATCCGCAATTAATGGGTTTTAAGCTCTTATGGGGCATATCTGCAACCGCGTGTAAGTCGATAGGACATAGATCAACATATGACTGTAATTGAGCCTTGTAAGCCTAATAAATTAATATTTGACCCAGAATAAGACTTGAGTCTCAATGACTTCTGAAGGCACTCCTGACTACAAAACCCAATGCTTTTGACCCACTAGCTCATTACTGTAACATTTTTGAAACAATTAGTTTCTTTTTCTTAAATCTATGACAAGATTAGTTTCAGTGTTTTGGTGGAAAATCCATGGCGGTTACAAAAATATTTTTTTTTTTATCTATTTTTATTTATTTTATAATAAGTTAACATTTGATCATTGACCTCCTTTTAAAGAAAAAAAAAAAAAAAAAACATTTTTGCTCCTTTCTCTTATTTCTCTATATTTCTCTGCTGTGGTTTTTTCACTGCTCCTCTTCCTCCTCCTCTTCCTCCTACTACTCCTTCTGCCGTGGGACTAGTCTCATTTTCCAAGACCAACTCCCGCTGTTCAACTGAGCAGGACCTTCTGAGCAGGCAGTGCTGGTTAGGACCATCAGGTATGTAATACCAAATGAGGTGTATATATATATATATGTATAAATAACATGCATATATATATATATGCACCTCTTAGTTACAATGCTGTTGCTGCTGCTGCTATCATATCATCTATGCCACCAACAACGTTATTGTTATTGGTGATTTTTTCTATCTGTCGTATTGTATATAATACTTATTTTAAAACTTTTAACATTATCATGTCCTTGTGGTAAAGTTGATTTTATTCAAACTGTGCATTCATTCATCTTATATAATAAAATATATAGTCTATAATTTTAAGAGTCATTAACATACTAACTTTTGTTCAGACAATCTAATCTCTTCTTCCCATCTTTGTTGTTGACACGTTTCAGCCGATTCATTCTACAGCCTTCTCCAGGTGTAAATTGTAATATCTGTAAGGAAAGGTCTCTCCTATTGATCCTGCTCTCCGATCGTGCAAAGCAAAAAACGGTATCAGATAGAAAATATTTTGCTTTGAACCACTGGAGAGAGTGAAGGTCTGGGGAGACTCTTTCCTTACGGATATTACATTTTATACCTGAAGAGGGCCGTAGAATGAATCTGCTGAAATGTTGTGTCAACATCAAAGATAGGAAGAAGAGATTAGATTTTCTGAAGGAAAGTTGGTATGTAATAAAATATATAGTTGGAACATTTTTCTCAGTAAATATTTGTTCACACCTCCGAAGAAAGAAGGTTAAAATGTTGCAATCATAACTTCATCTGATGAGTGTACAGTCCAATTAGAATTTGATTTTGCACAATGTCTGTTATTTTCATGTTCCCTAATTTTAGAAACCTAGTTATTAATAACTTTTTCAAGGTTATGGAAAACAAATATTTGAATAAAATTCTCTAATAAATCTTAGTAATAAAAGCAGAATATATGAAAAATGGTAGTTTTTTTTGTTATATTCTGTAAAGTTGTCATCAAAAAAATTGGTCAAAGTGTGTTTAGTCACATGACAAACTTTGTCATAGGACATTCTGAAGGGTATCCATGGCTAAAGCACCATGAGGAAAATTTTCAAAAGTGTTTTCTGCTGTTATTATTAAAATTTATTGACATTTAATTATACTGGTCAACAACAAATTTTCATCGGGCATGTGTTGTGTACTTTATGTAGTTTTGGATGCTGATTCTGAAAATGTAATCTGTTTTCTTGTATCATATCTAGTTTTCATAACAAGATGAAAGCTCTATTTTAGTATATAACCCCTATAGGGGTCCAAAGCTCAGCGTTTTTAGCTTGTCCTTCTGCATAGTATCTTATGCATAGTAATTTTGATTTTCTGCATTGAAAAGTTCTAACTGATACAAATCTTGTTTTCATTTAACCTTGCCCTGTATTGCCTCATATGCAGTAGAACTAAAAAGAGAATGTGTCCGTAGCAAAAGAAATGAGACCTGCTAGAGTGAAACAGGCTTGAAATTCGTAATCAGCATCAAAAATTGGTTAAAAAGTTGTACTGCAACCTTGATGAGAAAAAAAAAGTTCAATTTTGTTGACCAGTGTTATTATTACCTTGAACAAATTATTCTGTTAAAAGATTTAAATAAGGTATAATTACAATATGAAGCATGGCAAAAAATTACCTGTTTTTGTTTTTGTCACCTGGTAATGATGTCTTCAGGTAGATTACTTAGTAGCATTATGTGAATAGTGGCTAAACTCCCAGTCTTGGCTTTGGCTTCCATCCCAGTGTTTTGTGGGGGGTTGGTTTTGTCACATGATTCCTCTTTTAATGAAGTGATTCGCGGTGGCTCCCTAGGGTGCCACGGTTAGCTCCCGAGGTGCCGCGAAATATTAAAAAATTTTTTAATGATTCCAGGCAATCGTAATTCAATACGCTGATGCACGGTCACAATGATAGCTCGTCGCAAATCACTATGTCAATCTAGTGTTGAACATCACCATTTCAATACTAGATGGCGCTCGGTCGATAGACAAGGTTTACATTCTGGATTGTTCTAGAAATGTGTCGAACATTCTTGGTACATAGTCGTTGCAGATAAATAACCTCAGATTCTTTGCAACCACTTTGAAGATTGAATTTACTGAATGGTGGTGTGATCTGGCTAAAAATTTATTTAATACGAGTAAGTTAATGATATAAATAAATAAAGTTTATTTAAATAGAGTATTTTTTCAAGGTTGTAGTCCTTGTCTTCATAGAAATGTAAAAGTTTTTATTAAACATATATAAGCATTGTGAAAGTGATATTACAAACACAATCCAGAGGCGGATATCAGTAAAAGATGAATATCTTCTGCAAAGCTCAGAGAATCTTAATTCCATTTGTGACAGCTTATTTCTGCGAAGCTGAGTTTTCGGCAGTAACTGTGATCAAAAGCAAGTATAGTACAAAAATCAACATGAAACAGGAAATGAGGGTGGCTGTGCCCTGTTTGATTCAAAGATTTACAGGCTCACCCAACCCACTATTAATTATGATTAAAAGAGGAAATAAATATATAACTTTTTATGGATCTAAATTACATGATTCTTTATTTTTTACCTAAATAACCCAACCATGTCAATTGTTCAGTATTTTCTGACTTGAAAAAATCCTTATACACTAAGGGCACCATGATTCGAAAAAGTTTGAGAACCACTGTATAACTCAATGATAAATAGCCTATAAATGTCAATGGTTTCATCCTTGTATCAGATTATAATAAGATTATATTATTTATTTATGTAGTCTTTAAATATAATAAAAGTTAAAAGCTTGAATATTTACATAAATTATATTTATATGAATAAACAATATCATTTTGGAAGTGACAAATGTTAACAGGGAAGGACAGCAACCATTAGAGAGATTTGGAAACATGTTTTGTCTCATTTATTTATTATGGCTTTTTGTTTTTACAGAGGTGCCATCAGGTGTGATCATTATACAGGTTTTCAAATAGCATCCCCCTTTTTTTTTTTAAGTTCTGCTATATTTGCCTGTAAAGTCATTTTTTAAACGTATATGTTTGCTGCAATGTTGGGGGGACTATTAATGTTAAATTAATTTTTATAAAAACATTATGTATCTAAAATGGGATTAGGTAAAGAAAATGAACTGAATTCTCTGTACTGTTTTTTAATTTTTTTTTTTATAGTGACATTAATAAATGTGGATGGCTTCTACAGCCAACTTGAGTGCTGCCATTAAAAAACATTAAGAAAATAGTCTATTGTATGGATTACCTGTCATGCTGGTCCTTGCAAACTTTTTTTTACTTTTACAAAACATCCTATTTGCTGTCTGTCTAGAACCCAATCTATTAAATAAAAGTCATTCTTCATCCAATTTTACTTATAAACTTATTGTTATGTGTCCTTCAGTTATTTTAGTTGTTATATAAATGGAGAAGGTTGTAATGAACTGTTGACTGGACACCACTTGTATCTGATTAATACTGTAACAAGAACTTCTGGTTACTTGAACCGTAACACCTGTCTTCCACTATGTGTCTCTCACAACAACTTTGAATCAACTCACCAAATCAAGCATTACTGATGTCACTCAACTGCCAACCATTTATACACTCTGCCAAACAGATGTGGCTGGAGGTGACATCACAGTAGCAGTGAGAGTAGACTAAATTCAACTATCCATCACTTATCTAGACATTTTATTATAACTACCACTTAAAATTTGTCATAAATGACAATAAGGCAAATTTGTATAAGAAGTACTGTCATTTCAAACCAAGTATAGATATGGGTTGTGTAGCTCCGCTGATCAAGAAGTTAGATCAGTATTTACTTATTAAATATACCATTAGATAATGAAGCTTAACTGAAAACAAAGTTCTTATCTTACATTATAGAATATAAAAATGACTGGATCATCTGCTGATAATAATACTGCATTAAAATAATAGAATGATAAGACATCTGTGAAAATCATTATATTTTAACACTTGTGTAAAAATCTTATATATGTTAGCTTATATAGTTATCTTGATTTTACTATGAAAAAGGTTACACTTTATGTAAAAATTATGCAGTAATGTATAGTCATAGTGTATCTTTATTTATATAGGTCTATTTTCTGTATCCTTTTAAACTTCATGTAAAACTCAGTTGCTTCTTTATCTAGCCAAGGTGTCTTTGGGATTTTAACCTTGGACAAGTCTTTTCTGTTCTATTCCTAATGTGCTAAGTCCCTCTGTGTACATGCAAAAGGTTTACATCATATAACTATTTAATTAGTTCATATATAAGAACTTTCACTAACAGTTGCATTAATTCCTGACCACTTAAAATGCCCTTTTTCCTCGTTCTCAATGGACAACCTACAGATTTAGTGCTAAAACTTGCTCAAACAGATTTCAGGTCAAAGAACTGCAAAATTCAGTGCTTAATCATCAAATTTTTCCCGACCATCAAAAATATTAAATTTTTTAGTATAGAAAGTGACTAAAACTAAGTAGGGGTGTAATGGTAAAGTTGGTGGGACAGCAATAAGAAAAGCCAAAACCTTATCTGTGTATACCTGGTTCAAATGCAGTCAGCCCATATATCCTACCATAATTATTATTTCAGTTTTCCATAATACCTAAATTTGCTGTGTCACCCTATATGTAATCATTAGAGTGAATGAAATTTTTGATATATAGGTAAAGCTCCTATTTTGCACAAGATTGGTTCCAAGAAAATGGACAATCTGGGTGCTTTGTCCAATCTGAGAACAATTACAGGTGAAGCTCCTACTCTATCTGCTCCTACTTTGGAATAGGAGTCGTCCAAAGTAGGAGATTCACCTGTATTTGTTGTCTACATCTTGCCTGTGATAACACAGGTTACATAAACAGCTAGTCATTTGATAAGGCGTGGATCCAAATCAACATACAGCAAAGGAAGAAGAACTTGGTGAACAGTGCTGGATGAGAATGTTAATGCCTTTTGCCAAGAATAGACATGGTAACTGACACCAATGCTAAAATCTAAGATTGTTCTACAGGTTGGCTCCTTCTAAAGTTAGAGCATAATGTTTAGAGAAAGGCAGGGAATTAACTTAGTTTTCCTATAGCACTTCAAATAACACTGGTGTACAAATGGTGTGCATCAGAAATAAAAATACCAACTTCTATTCGGACAATCTAATCTCTTAACATCTTTGATGTTGACACGTTTCGGAATGATTCATTGTATGGCCTTCTTCAGGTATGATATGTAAATCTGCAAGGAAAGAGTCTCTTTTGTCGGTCTCTTTCTCTGGTGGTGCAAAGCAAAACTAATGGTATCAAATAGAAAATTTAAATGTTTACTGCTATGCTTGTAAATATTCTATTTCAGCAATGCATGCAGTACAGCTTGTTCCGTAATTGTAACATGGAAACATGTAACATGGAAAAGTTCTCAATAATATATCAAAGATGTTAAGAAGAGATTCTCAAAGTTATAGACAAGAAATAAAAATGTTTTTCTCCTGTAGGATTTAGTATGCTTAAAATAGATAATGACCACAAAAAGCAAACAGTGGCTTATAGTTTCTGTTCAAATTTAATTGTTACATTTTTAACACCCTAAGCACCTGGGGGGGGGCAAGGATAGAACAATGGGGATTACCCTGAGACTAAATAGCATCACTGGAAAGCAAGTATTAGTCACAGCAGTGTGCTGAGGACATAATGAAGACAAGGCATGAATTTCGAAAAGGGGGATGTTACATAATTAATGTTTGGTGCAAAACTGTTAATTAATGTCCTTTGGCGCTGAACGTGTTAATAAAGATACACTATGACTGTTACATTATTCAATCGCTAATTTGTATTTATCAAACAAATTTTTTGCATTCAAGTTCCTTTCTTTTTTTTTTCTCTGTCCAAAAATTAAACTGCTGACATTTACAGTTAATGTATCTCTATCATTTGCCAGTTTTTTAACTCTCAAATTCATAAAATTTATGATGGGAAATAACTCTAGATTGATATTATCCCACTTTGACCATTAGGTGTTTTTTTAAAATTTTGTTCTATCCAGTTCACAGAAGAATTCCATTATTTTTAATTCTATTCATTGAAGGGTTCCACTGTCAATACAAGCAGTCCATGAATTTAAGAGTTAATATATCTTTTGGAGATATTAAGTGAAGAAACAAATAGATAGACAGACAGACAAAGATGGGTGAATAGATAACCTCTGTCCAACTTTGTTAGCAGAGGTAATCAATTGTTTGTTAACTTAATCGCTAGGTAACCTTTTCAACCACCTACTGTAAATGGGATGTTTTGAACAACAAATTTTGAAGTTGCCCTTAGTTTGTTCCTAAGGTTCAGTTAGTTTCATTTTGTAGTTTTTTTTACATAGAAACTGTAAATTGGAAATGCTCTTTGATCCCCTTTCCCCCACCCTCTCTCCACCTCTTTTTCTCTTTTATTTCAGGAAACTACCAATGTTGATGATGATGATGATGTTGATGATCTCTACTTTCATTTTAATTATTTAGCACTAGCTGAAAACCTGCCCAACAGGCAGGCTTTTAAGTTACATGTCTACTTCATATGGTTAAACAAAAATATCAAGATTCGGTTTAGCTAACCTGACAAACACAAAGTAAGGATCCAGTTTAGCATTATACTTACATTGTAAATCAAACCCCCTTTGCTGAAAACTTAAAGTTTTTGAATTCTCAAAATCTAATATGCTAAAAACATGCTCCAGGGTCCCATTAGTAACCACAGAAAATTACAATGGATTATCTTGCAAAGGACAAGGACTTTTATCTTGCAATGGATAACTATTACTTTTCACCACCAGTGGGTTTAAAATTACCCAAGGTACTTGATTATACATTTTCTTTGGTAAGATAAATATTCTTTACTTTTTGTTATTTTCATCCCCTATACATATGAAAAGTATCTTTATTCTGTAGTTATTATTACTAAATTGGTGGGGTCGATCCTGGGCAAGTCACATTTCACCTTAAAACTTCACTGCTCAGGCCGAAAGGGTACTCCGCACACAGGCCCCGCCATCTATGGTCCTACTGCTGAGGAAAATCCTTCAAAATCTTTGTTCCCAAAGCCAAGCCATTCATTCATTATTACAAAATGACTTATAATATACTTATGTCTTTGTATTTTCTATTAGTAAATTTGTAGTGGTTTTTCCTAAAAATCTAAAAGATTTGATCTTGTTACAAATTCACCATGTAGTGATCCTATAATCTTTGCTATAGACAATATCACTTTAAAGAATATATACTCCCTAAGTGTTCCTCTTTATCAATACTTTAACTATTATAACAGTTCTTGAATAGGAATATAGATTAAACTACCTCCCAAAAAATAAACAAATAACAAAACTAGCATTCCAAGGGAGATTTATAAATCACATCCACCCATATATGCTGTGCTGGGGGTGATCAATTAACAAGTGGGAAAAAGGAGTGAACAATGAATAAGTTACTTCTCTCGCCTTTTATTGGGCTGTGATCACTAAAAAAGGTCTGAATTTTTTTTTAAAAACAAGTGGGCTCAACCAATGATCGATTTAGCATAAACTTACATTGCACATTGAACCCCCTTCTAAAAACCTATTTAGAGGGGGAATTTTTTTTTAAAAAAGAAGAAAACATTTGTCCTACTCATTGAGGGGTGTGCACAAAATTTCAAGTTTCTACTATGAACGGTTAGGGCTGGCGAAGTCAGATAGATATAAATGTCAGAACACGTGAATAACCTAAATCCAGCAATAAACCAGTGTTGTAGGTAGTGGTGATTAATAATGGTCTTGGATCATTATTTTTATTTTAAATTTTATTACTATTACTACTTTTTACCTTCAAATCAATTAGTTGCTTTTTAT
>VCCN01003315.1:4375655-4396584 GCA_006491835.1 Architeuthis dux
GTTGGATGTTTGCAATAAACAAATAGAAAAACATGAGGCCAAGTAAGAGTCATCATCATCATCATCATTACTTTTATTATTTTTAGTGAATTGTTCTGCATGGCTCTTTAAATTGGTTGTTGGTGTATTAGGTAGCTTTCCTTGACTTTAAAAAAAAATAAAGATCAAAAATGGTCAAGGTAAGATGTAGGCAGCATCTTGCTTGTTTGAGATCTCCTCTTTCCCTCCAAGTGTTGGCAGCTTAGAGCAGCAGATCATTTAGTCACCGATATAGTCTCATTTTGTGGCTACTTTTTTTTTCATTTTTATTTTTTTCTTGTCTGTCTGGGATGCTGCAGATGCTCTAGGATGTAGATTTTGCTTATGCCTGTTTGATATTTTGTACTATTGAAAAAGATCACAATTTTATACACTTTTTCTTTTTAAAACAAAAAAAACGAGAAAAAAAAAAAGCAATATTAATGTTGTGGTTGGTGCTACTGCTATATTGGTTCTGCTGTGTGTGTGTCCATTTTTTTTTTTCCAACTATAATCTTTTTCTTTATTTTAGGATTGACCCCTCTCCATTTTTTTAAAAGGTTTTCAGTATAGTCTATAGGAATCTACTTGTTTTCATGAATAAGAAAAAAGTTATCCAGGGGAAGTAACTCTCACGTTTTACTTGTCTCTTAAGACTACTATAGCCACTGCAATTGTATTGTATTTTTTGTTTGTTGATATTTTTTTTTTTTTTTTATTGATCTCGTATGGAATGAACAAAAACTTATTTTCTTTTTATGTAATCTGTTTATACTGATTGCCTTTTTTATAATTAGAATATTCTTTGTAATTTTTGCAAGTCATAAATTAATGCCTCTTTCTTTATTTCAGCTATCTGTATAAATAAAAGACAGTGTTCATTTGTTTGTTTCCCAGTGCAATAACAATACATGTTAAACTAGGAAATTTCTTTACATAAAAACCTTTTTGAAGACATTCGTTTGAATCATCTTTTAAATATAGATATTCTAATAATTGTTACATTAGAGTTTAAATTTAACATGTTTTTATTTAACTAAAATGAAAGACCAGCTGGAAAAGAGGATTTTTTTTGTATATTTGAGATAAAGAGAGAGTTGACTTTCTTTTGCAATCTCTCTCTTTTACCAATCTTTGTCCCAAGTGCAGTGATAGAGAGAGGGTTGACTCTCTTTTGCCATCTCTCTCTTTTACCAATCTTTGTGATAGAGAGAGGACTGACTCTCTTTTGCCTCCTCTCTCTCTTTTACAAATCTTTGTCCCAAGTGCAATAATAGAGAAATGGTTGACTGTATAATAAACATGCATTAACATTTAGGATCACAAAACCATCTGTAGCAATCATTTAAAATAATAAGTGTCTAATAGTATCCAACAAAATGTCACAAGAATCCATTTAGGATATATGTGAACCAAAAACCCTAACAGTTACTTTTATTGAAATATTAACTCAACCCATTATTATCAAATGGTTTAGTCTAGCATTCAATGAAGATCAAACTCACTTCACTAGTGAAGTATCTCAATGAGATTAACTCACTAACCATTGCATATGGGTTACCTTTCAACATATCTTTTCTATATTGCCTTGTTTTAAAATGACCCATGACTCCTTTTTGACTAATTAGACTTGTTCATTTTGTTACAATTGTTCTATTCCTTGAAAATATATTTCTTGCTGCACTGCTGAGAAATGAACATCCATGTTCATAGTGTTAAAACAGATATTACATACATGCATATATATATATATATATATAATTTTTCGGGCCACTTTTCATCATTTGGACTATTGTTTCATTTTTTTTATTTCTTACACTTTGTTCTTTTTCTTTTCATTTTCTAATAAACATCTTCCTTCATGATCTGTTATATTTACCTTTTTAAGTGCTCTTTCTACCATTCTATTCTTTTTTTCAGCTTGCCAATGTATCACATTGTTCGGATTCGTATATACATAAACTCTTTTAAATTTACTCAATCGGTAGCATCCTGATGAGTTTTGATTTCTATTCCCAGTTGTTTTCTCGTTCGTGTCTTTGGAAAAAAAAAACAATCCCCCGAAAACGATTCCTGCTCAAGGGAGGTTAAAGGGAATATAGGGGATAGTGACTTAGTTATGCTTCTTGTGTATTTTCTCTCTTTCTTTTTTTTTCCATTGTTTCAAGCGAAGAGAGGAATTCTAATGCATGAGAAAAGTTCTGGGACTATGAGTATAACTAGTTTGGTGAATTTGTCCACTAGTTCAAAAGACGGCCAATTCTGCTGTGAGTTTTTTAGATCTATGTCTATATATCTTTCATTACTCCTACTACTACTACCTTTTTTATACACCTCTCAACCAGACAGAAACGGTTTCTCATCATGCATTCAATATTCTAAAAACTCATTTTAAATCCGATATCTCACTGAATCGAAAATTCTCTCTCATATTTTTTAGACAACATTATTACTATATATGTATTTCAGGATCACTTTAACAATAAATGAATGAATGAAGACAGCCGTAACTATGGTTTGCTACAATCTTTCATATTTATATATTTGGTTGTCTGTCTGTGTGCACACATGAAGCAAAGAGATATATAAAATTTTTAGGATCCTGCTAGAATTTGAACGTACGCTCCCTAAGTTGGTAAGCAAGCGTCTTGACCATCGGACCATCGACTGATTTATGAAATTTCTGCCTGCTCAATCCCTTGTTAGGCAGCTGTCTGTAGTAGTAGTAGTAGTCATTGTTGACAACTGTTTTGAATGAAAAAGTGACTAAAGATTCGGTTTAGCAAACCTGAAACCAGAGATTTCTTAAAATGTATTTTTCCTATGTAGTTTGATCTGCTTTGACTGAATCTGGCCTTCAGTTCTTCCGGAGATTTGTCATTTTTGACAAAAAATAACTTTTAAAGTGGAAGTGAGTGAGTTGGCTCTAAAGTGGTTTGATTTATGTATAATGCTAAACCGGATGCTTTCTGAAATTTCCCGAAGAAATAAAAGTCATAGTCAGTCAAAGTAGATCAAAGTACATTGTAAAAAGACATTTTCCTACAAATATACGCTGGTTTGCTAAACCGCATCTTTACCTGACTTGGAAATAAAAGTTTTTTTAATGTTTGTAATTATTTGAATTCACTTATGATTATTCCAAGTCACGTATATTTTTTCCAATAATATTGATGTGTTAAACTCATTTAAAACAAGTTAAAAGTTTTTGTTATGTTTGGAATTATTGGAATACACTTGTAATTTGTTGTGCAAAATGAAGATCAGAGATTGCCTTTTGAAATGTCTTAAACTCTACACTTGTATAAGAGTCAAATGTGCAACTACACATTTTATAATCACTCAAAAAGACTGAAGAGTTTTGATCAAAGTGTCATAATTCATGAAAATTAGTGGATAATTAAAACATTTCTTGAATCACTGTACAAGGAAATGCCTTAAAATTTAAATAATTTACAGTTCATATACTAAGCTGCTTATTCACTTCTATCTGATTTATCTCCCCTTGATTTTATTAGAGATTATTTTGAATAGGGTGTAGAAGACCTAACTATCTTAGGTTAGGTTCATCATATCTTAGTTTTTAATGGATCAATGATACAAAATTCCTTTATGAAATGAGGTATTAAAAACGTTTGGACTGATTCAGTGAAGCAGATGTTTGATATGCGAGTTCTTCAGAATATTGTTTGATGTTTTGAATATGTTCTTACTGACTGGGTAAACACTGTTTCTTCAAATTTTTGCTCCTGCACGAGTGACTTCTCTTTCTCTCTCTTTTTTTTCAATCTTATCAATATACATTTACATATATACATACTTTTCTCCAGATTTTCATTGATTCATTGGAGGTCGGGGTGTTGGGAGGTATAGGAGACTGGGGTGTAGGAGAGAGAGAGAGAGGAAGAGGGTGCACGCTGCCTTTATAATGGCTCGCTGCAAAAAAAAATGTTGAACGCTATTTTTGCTTTTCGCCTTTTTTGTAAAAATGAGAAAGTGGCGTAAAGGGAACTTTTGAAAAGTAGGGGATACCTATATATATATTTATATATGTCTCCCTTATGTCGACAGTATGAAATCAAATGATGGATAATTTTATATCCGATCATATTCTGTCGAATATAAAATTATCCATCATTTGATTTCATACATATATATACACAGACATACATACAGGTCTATCAATAAGTCCATAGCCTAATGCTGAAAAACAACAAATATTTATAATCTCCCTCCTTGTCAATGCACTTAATTCAGTGTTGAATATTAACGCATAAGAATCCACTGTGACACATACAATTTAATTGATCTGCACAGTCTCTTATATAATATTATATATTATCTTTGATTTTAACTCATGAAGTGCACTAAGTGACATTTAATGAACATCCTGGTACAGTCATGTGACTGTGTGTCAATTTGCCTACCCAGAATCCCACATAATGTTCCTTCAAGTAGAAATGGGTCTGGGTTCTTATGGGTTAATCACATAGATCAAACACTATACAGTGAAAATTTCAGATCTAAATGCAGCTAATAACTATGTCAGGCTAGGGACTTATTGATCCACCCTCTTATGTTTGTGTGTGTATGTGTATATATAAACATGCGTTCCCCTACACGCACCCACATATTCTCTTCCTCCCTCTCTCACTTGCACCCACATATACATAACCGCATATACACATGCACACATCACTAATTCACTCATATAAGCCTATACATACATACAAATATGTATGTGTATGTATATTATACATTTTTTGTAGGGGATTTTCTATTCTTTTTGCTTGCAGCATGGTGTATAGCTTCTATTCTTCTTGATTCCGACCTGTGGCCAGTTTTATTTTTTTCTTCCTCTCTGTCCTCTCTCTCAACTCTCGCTTGGACTCTTTCTTATAATTCTATTCAGAAAACATTCTCCAATTTAACCTTCCTATTGGTGCCCAGCTATTGTGCAGGATTTGGGGTATGCTGTACAAGTACATAATCTATAATGTCACGCAAAGAAATCTGTCAAGTTAGAATAAACACTGACCTTATTTTTATTAAATTTGACAGGGTTTTTACCTTCATCTTAATTTTTAGTTGTTTTTATATAACTTTCAATTCGGGTCATCATTTCTATGGCAATGAATAACAGCGCAATTGGAAACAAAGAGTAGGCCTAATTACAAGAGAGAAATAAAGAGTAGGCCTCATTACCAGAGAGAGTCCAATTTACGTTGGCCACAAAGAATAATGTGTTACAATATTTCTTCCAATAATAATAATAATTATAAAAACCCTGACCTGTCATAAATAAAAATGATCGCACATAATTAGCTGATTAATTAAATGATATTTTTGTTAAAAGCCTAGTTCATACTTTTATTAACTTATAATATTAAATCTTTAGAAGGTTATAGGAACTTGATAAAAAATAATCCATACATTTTTCATAATAAAAAAGATCTACCTAATGCGAGAAATTTGCATATATTACTGATTTTTTGCTACAAATAGTGGGGGGTCGTATTATATTCAAGAACGCATTGTACTCAAGTAAATATACGGTAAATATAAAAAAAACATTGGTCTACAACTATCATGATTTAAACTGTTTTTTCTTGTGGATGAAGTGTATTAATCAAGTTATCAGATGTTGTATTCAAAGTGATTTTCATATTTGCTTTTCCAGTGTGTGTTTGCTACTATATCAACGAGATTATTATAGTTGAAAGTTTTCTCTAAAACATATCAAAGGATCAAATTAGGATAAGAAAATCAGCTCCAACAACTATTCCCAGTTTATCTACTTTCATAGAGAAACAGTCATTTTGCAATCAGTGTCTTTGAGTCACATCTGAATTTTTCTCTCAAGAACCTCTCCAACTCTTTTATGCTCATTAGCTAATATGTCCAATTTGATCTTATTTTTTAATTAGTTCCAATGTTATGATAAATTGTGGATTGGCTAATAAATTTATTCTTTCTTTTTGAAATTTCACTTTGAAAAATGTTTTTCTCATACTAGGTATGGCCGGAAAGTATCCAGCTATTTAATATTAATAAACAAAAAAATAGGCTACTTAGAGGAATAGAACTTTAGTCATCTCCAAAGTACTCCTCTTGGGACCTCATACACTTATCCAAGCATACCTCCCACTTTTGAAAACAGTTTGATAAATCCTCTTTCAGGATCACCATTCCCCTTAATCTCATCCATGGACTGAAATCTCTTTGGGAAAAGCCAGAAGTCACAGGGAGCCAAATCTGGACTGTAGCAGGGCTGAGAGAGCTGGTTGATGAGATGTTTAAGCTGCTTACGGCACCTGGTATTCCCAGGCGGTCACCCATCTAGATACTGACCAGGCTCGACATTGCTTAACTTTGGTGATCTCATATAACTTAACTAGGGACGTATTTTACAAGTCTGGAATTTAATAGCCTTTCTGCAGTTGAGGTATCTTTTTCTGTGTCTGTTGACTGAATATTTTATAATATATTGTCAACTTTGTCATTTTTGATACAGAAACATTAATATTTGAAATTAAATTCAAACTTGTCAGTGAGTTCCAGCTCAAGGTTACTCTCGAAGATGTGGATGTGAAGAAGTGCTTTCTGACACCAGTTGCTTCCGCTATTTGTATCTTCCTGGATATAGTTATTAACCTAGAAATAATTTACCTTCACTGTGTCTCATATCAGTTATGCTTAGTTTCACACACAGGTCTCATATAGTAAATAGATCACAACTCCTAGTAATCTTTGCTTTGATGTACATAAACCTAGGTAGTGTTTAACGAGAATAGAGAGGCTCCAAAAGTCATACATAGGCTCTAAAAAGTATAATTGTTTTATTTAAAAGAAAATTAAACAACATATTCATCAGAAATTAATGCAATAATGAAATTAAAAGCCTGTCTTTATCAGATTGCGCACCATGAACTCACCCAGGTATGATGCAAACTGCATATGACATACCAAACTGATGTGTTCATCTGATAAAGACATGCACTTAATTTCATTATTGCTCTAATTTCTGATGAAAAGAAATTATACTTCTTCAAGTCTATGACTTTTGGAGTCTCTCTATGCTTGTTAAATACCACTATAGGTTTATTGCACGTCAAAGCAAAGATTACACAACTATCTAGTCTCTGTAGCATATATTCCACTGATGACATTGTGAGTGAGAGGGGAGAGAGGGACATGTCTTAACTAAGCATGTAATCACAGGTGTTATTGGGTAATCAGCATGCTTCTTTTTTTTTTTTTTTTTTAAATCTTATTTGGCCATGATGGGTTCTCATTCAGCATGCTCAGGCATATAAATATTGAGGGTTTCAATAGTGTTATAAAACTTTTGTACATTATTGAAGTATTTTCTCTTGCCTAATTTAAGCATGATAAATATTTGGGATATAGTCATTTTTTCATTTTTTCATCTTTTTTCTTCTTAAATAGATTTATTAGTATATTTTTTCATAACACTCATTGAGGCTTTTTTGAAAAATTTCACTTGGGTTCTTTCTCTGGCATGATTATTTTATCATTATTATTATTATTATTCATGCATTTGCATGTTCACACCAGATGTCTGGTGGTCATCGCTGAAGATCGAGTGACAGCAAGTCTCCTCAAATCTCCAGCACCCCGCTCAGTATTCTAGCAGACCCCAGCAATACTGTGGTCTGTGCAGTCTTAACCTTTCCTTGAATTTTCAACTCATGTAATATTATTATTTGCATATTCATATCAGTGCTATCTGGTAGTTATTGCTGGAAACCGGGTTATAGCAACTCTCTTCAAATCTTCACCCGATAATTACATTCATGCATGTTCACGCTAGATGTTTGGTATTATTATCATTATCATTTCAATTTTGCAAGATGTATGCAAGCAAATCAAATTTAATTTTCTTTCTCGGATGAAAGTAGACTTATGCTATAGACGGCTTTATACAGGCGTCCCCCAATATAACAAGGTTTGTTATAGCGCGGTTCACAATATAAGGGGTGGTTGGTGGATCCCAACATTTTTACCTATAATATCGTCCACTCATCCAGAAAATCCGCAATTAAAACAGAATTTCCCTTTGAACATGTAAACCCGATATTTCATGCTGAGTGATATTTTACTACAACGTAAGCCCCTTTGATGACAGAGGTGTTCACAGCTCCTACCTCAACTCAACTCAGAAATATATTTGACTTACACCGGCAAACCAACTGTAAAAATGAAATGAATTAGACAAAAAACATTTCAGTAGTCAATGAACAAAACATTTTTTTATTAATTTGAGCTTTTCCCCTCACCCTTCAGGAGCTCAGTGTATCTGAATGCACAGCAGCTTACGGTTTGAAAGGGTTGTCAGTGAATATTTTGTTTTTTAAATACCAAAATTTGGTATACTTTGTAATATATTGTAGTTATTTTGGTGGTATTATTTAATGAAAAACAAACATTAAAGAATGCCTTTGCTTATTTGTTCAAATCTCACATGGTTGTTATACAATAGATGATGTTTGCCATCTTTCATCTATTCCCTGCCCTTGAATATCACCCATATCCACCCTACAGTTATCGCAGTTGTAATGCGGTTGGCTTTTGGACCCCAACACCTACGTTATAACATGGGATGCCTGTATTTTTTATATATCATTATATGTATGTATTATTCATGATTTTATTATTGCTACTTAATCGCTACATCATATTTTTTTTCATCCAAACACTTGATATGATCCAGGTTGTCTATTTATTAAATTCTTATCTTTCTGTTAATCACGGCTACCAAAGGTTTAGGTTATTTATGTGTTAACACATTTATATGTATCTATCTATCCGGACTTTGCCCAGCCCTAACCGTTCATAGTAGAAACTTGAAATTTTCCACACACTCTCTCCTCAATGAGATGGGGAAAATGTTGTTTTTTTTGTTTTTTGAAAATTCCCCTCCAAAATAGGGTTTTAGAAGGAGGTTCAATTTTCAGTGAAAGCTTATGCTAAATTGGTCACTAGTTTGTGCCTGCTTGTTCTTTGAAAATTCAGAATTTCTTTTAGTGATCACAGCCCAAGTTTTTAATTGATTACTCCCAACAGTCTTCCTTATCTGTCTAGTCTATTCCCATTCGTCATATCCATTATAATTCATCTGTTTGTGTATTTGATCTATTTCAATCAATTTAGTTAACCTATTCTAGTCTATTATTATTAATTTTTTTATTAGTATTTCTTTCAGTTGCTTTTATCACAACTCCCAGATTGTCATTCCACAATAATTAGTTATCAGTAAGGATTAGAAATATAGAATAAGCTTCCAGCTAGACACAAACTCACATCCCTATCCTTGAGAGCATGCCTTTCTGTGGCAGATGCCTTACCAATTAGGCTATCAAGGCTAATTGGTATGTGAGTTCAAGTCTTGCCAGAGACTTATACTTTATTTCGATTCCACACTGCTTACTAATGATCATGAAATGACAATCTGGGAGTTGCAATAAAAAGCAACTGAAATTAAGATAAAAGAAAAACTCATCAAAAATTAATAATAATTGACAATAATATTCTGGTCTACATGTTACAGTGGAACATGATTCCAGAGCGTGCCTGGTGAAAACATTAGTGATCTGGTCTGTAGATCGCATTTGAATCCAGGGAGTGGCAAGGCTTTAGTTACTAAAATCCTTATCTACCTTCTAAGGAAGATTGACAGTGCACAACCTATTCTTTTTATAATTAGTACTTGAAAAATCTCTAAGATTTATGTTTGATAAATATCTCATTTCAATCTCTCAGAAGCCCCCAGCAAAGTTAGCTCGCCTTCAAGTATTCAATGAATCAGTTTATCAAATTCGCACTTCAAATAACTTCTCAACTGTTATGAGTTAGATAAATCCCAATCGCTATAGTAAAATATGAAACAAGTTTTGTAAGTGCAAACATGCGATTTATGCTTGGTGATAGATAAGCCTTAGTGATATCTCTTTGTTATTATTCTTTCCGGGGTTTCTAAATGTTTTATACATAGTATCATGATAAAATGTTACTGAAAGGAGTTATAGCTTCTGTTGATGAAAACTAATCACTGAAAGCTGCAAATATTTTCCCACAATGTTCAAACTTGATTTTTCATTGTTTGATTTCCAAATATGTTAATTTCTCTGTATTTTCTGATAGTGAAAGGCCTAAAAATATATCAACAAATAAATACTGGTTTTTATAACAGGATAGCATTTCAAATCTTGACTTTTGTTTTCTGTTATTTTAAAATCTATCCATTTCTGTATACACTCTATTTTTTATTTCTTTTCTTCCTTCTTTGGTGAGGCTCTTTATTTTATCTCTTTTTTAACTCTTAAATTCATAAAGATTTATGAAGGGAAATAACTCCTGATTGAAATTACCCCAATTCAATTCACATAGGAGTTCCATTATTTTTAATTCTATTCATTGAAGAGTTCCACTGTCAATACAAGCAGTCCATGAATTTAAGAGTTAATTCAGTTCTACTTGTCTTGAAATGCTTCTCATGGGATGTAATTATATGATTTGTTTTTATTTTCTTCATGTGGTTGCTTGTTTTCATCTTTCTTCCATATTCACTTGTATACTTCTAAGCTTTCACAATCTTTTCTTATCTGTTGTTGCAGTAGTTGGCTTATTCCTCGCTTGCAAGGATCAGGGGGAGAATTCTCTTCCCATCTGCGCTAGTTTTTTTTAGTAGAGATTAGTCCACTCTTTTAAGTTTGGTGCCTTTTCTCAGTACCTCAGCAGGCCAAGGCAGCTGCAGGTTTTTTTGTCAGAGTAGCCTTCTCTTAGATGTACTGCCTTAGAGGGCTGAAGGGCTCTATCTACTCTACTATTTTACCCATTGGGGTCAGGGAGTGGATTTGTGCCTTTCCCAAGGTCATTAATGCAAAGTGATCACAAAATTCTTCAGCCAGAATTTGAACTCAGTTTGCCGATTCCATTTTCTGTGCCATTGACAGGCTGCTCCCCATCTGTAATTTTTCTGTAATTCTATAAGAGCTCCTCTTCCATTCTTCACTGCTAAACTACACTTCTGAATCTCGATCTGAAGAAGAGTCTTTGTGAAAATCTTTTAGAGGCACAACATTTACCATGTAATCTTTGACTGGAACTGATGTTTAGATCAGTGGTTTCGAAACTGTGGTCCCCGGACACCTAGGGGTCTGTCAGATAATGGTCGGGGGTCCGTACTTGAAAATTTAAATTAATACCATGAATGTGAAGTATGAATAACTGAGCTCAACAATCGAAAAACATAATTATAGTACACAGACCTGTACCATATAATTGAATAAATGTAAGCCTTTTAAAGGTCAAAAGTAGTTTATTATTTACTCTAAAACTAAATGCTAAAAATAGGGGTCAGCCAAAATATTTCCTTTATGGAAAGTGTCCCCGATTATACAAAGTTTCAAAACCACTGGTTTAGATCATCTAATGTAAAACGGACTATGTAAGAAATGAGAAAGTTTTGAGTTGAATCCAAGTAATTTTAATGATTGGCTAAAGAGATTTGTTGTTATCCTTGCAAAAGTTCAGCCGTAATTGAAACTCAAAAATAATCTCCACTGTGTAAATAAGTTTTGTTTTCTTTGATTTTAAAGTTTATGTAATGCTGGTACCATTTTCCCAAAGATTTTTTCCAAGAAACTTTAACCTAATGCCGCCCCAAGAGGACTTCTCAAAGCATTCCCCAAAAGTTCTCATAAGAAACTGTCTGACATACCTTCTTAACACAAGATAACATCATCCCCAAAGATCATTTATTTCACCTTACCCATCTTCTTTTCTTTTGTTGACTTCATTAATCTTCCCATTCTTAACCATTATTTTTTTTTTTTTTCATTTCAGCATACTTTTTGTCCTAATTTTAGGTTTATAATTATGCATCAATCGTTCAAATAATCATAACTTGTATCACTTCATTATTTTTTCTTCCATGTGTGTGTTGATTCGTGTTTTACTTTTTCTTTAAAAGATGTGCCTATTGCTAAATGTAAGCAAACCATCTTTTAGAGTTATCAATTTTTGACTAGTGTTTCTTTCATCTTAATTTCAGTTGATTTTATTGCAACTCCCTTACATAAAAAGTAGAGAATATAGCTATATGGCTAAATTTGAATGACTCTTGCTCATTCTTAGATAAAGCATTATCAATTATTGACTATTATTTTTTTCATCCTAATTTCAGTTGCTGTTTATTGCAATTGTTATTCTACGACCATTTGTAAATAGCACTGATTGGAAATAAAGAATAAGCATTTGATAAGATTTGAACTTGGAACCCTTTTCCCTCTGGAAGCCTGTCTTAAGGTGACAGCTGCTCTTCTGCTTGAGCCATTGAAGCCAACGGTTGCCGAAGCTCAAATCTAACCACATAGCTTTATTCTTTATTTTCCCAAATGCCCGTTCTGACATTTTGATGTTTCTTTACATACACTAGTTGTATTAACAGTAACATTATCTTGAATTTTATTATTAGATGAAGCATTGTCAATTATTATCAATTTTTGACTAATATTTCTTTCATCTTAATTTCAGTTGCTTTCATTGCAACTACTCAGATCGTCATTCTACAGTTGTACATAAACAACATAGCTCAGGAATAAGCTTTTGGCAAGACTCTAATTCGCATTCCTTTTTCCTAGGGAAGCATGTCTTAGTGCAACAGCTGCTCTATCATTTGACCTACGAAATCCAACTGTTGCAGAAACTCAAATCTAACCATATAGCTTTATTCTTTATTATACCCAAATGCTTGTTTGTTTACATACACTAGTAGTAAAGCTTATTCATTATTTCCGATCTGTGCTGTTTACTAACAGCTGTAGAATGACAGTCTGAGAAGTTGCAATGAAAAGCAACTGAAATTAAGATTAAAGTAATACTAGTCAAAATTTTATAATGATTTACAATGCATCATTTAATAATAAAATTCAAGATAATATTACCACCTTTTATAGGTTTAGCAAAATTTCAGTTGAATTTTAACATTTTTTAGAAACGACATTCCCAAAATGTCAGCTGCTTAGCTATACTATTTCAACTTAAATTCAAGTCATTTAACATTTGATTCAATTTTTTTATTTCAAGGAAAACCTTAAAATCCCTTATTTTTGTTGCTTTGGTTTTTTTAATGCAACACTCAGGTCAAAATTCTACAACCATAAAGAAATTCAGAAAACTTAAAACCTATATCATGTTGATCTCATTTTCTGCTTACCAAAATCATATTAAAGAAGTTTGCATTCCCCAAAATTAAAATAACTCTTGATAACTTTATAACTTACATCCAATGGTGAAGTTTTATGGTGAGAAGATATTTTTGTTGTGTCCTCTGGCTCAAATCAGATTAAAATGTTTTGGTAAGATGGCATTCAAAGTATTGCTTTGAATTGTAAAACTATAAGAGCTTAAAATTATAACACTTTTTCTTTTTTTTAATTTAGAGCATTTCATATCATCACTTGCAAACAAGATGTCCAAAAATTAATTTGAAATTACCAGGCATCAAAGATGCTATTTTTTTTCCTCCAAAAGTGTCTCAAAAATTTGCATCCTAAAGGCTAAAGATTACTTTTTTCATAGCCTAACCTCAGAGGAAGTTCTATGCTAGACAGTAATCTTAACTCCTGTATATGACCTGAACGATGTAGATAAATTATATTTAGTATAAATAGTAAATAAACAAAAGCATCATAAATAATTAAAAAATTTACGTAATCACAAAAATTCGTTCTTGAATTGTGAAATGTGCACTTTTAAGTGTTGAGATCTTAATTTTATGTTCATTCTTTGTTAGTCAAAATGTTGCAAGACAAAATTTGGGGTGCATCCTTGGGGCTGGAACGTTCTCAATGCCAAGATATACAGTAATTTTATTTTGTCAGTTTCATTTTAGGACACTCAATATTACATATCTAAAACAAAAATCCCAGAGAATTCTGAATGCATTCTAATAAGTAAAAAGTTCTTGTTTTATGACCTTTTATCACTTTGTATTTCAGCTCTTCCTGAAAATTTCTGATCTACAAGCACAATATTTATTATGTTTTCCCCTTTCATTATAACCAATTCATTTTGACTTGCTCACAATCTTTTTTATGATAAACTGTGACAGATTGTATTAATGTTTTGATTTTGTATCATTCATGCTATTTGCCATCTTTTAGTAAGTAAAGAACTGTTTTACATATCTTTTTTTTTTTCTTTTTCTCTTCGATTGAATTTGCATTGTTTTTACCTCTGAGAAGTTTGTATAACTGTGATGAATTCTATGTTTGTCTTCCTTCCAAACATGAGTTCCCCATTTGGCTATATGAGTCTCCTTGCTCTCCGCAGGTCGTAAACAAGAGATTATCAAACTGACTGAGCAACTGATTGCTGCCATCACAAGTGGTGACTTTGAAGGTTACACGTAAGTACATATTTTGCACCTCTCTTTATTATGTCCACTACCTAGTTAACTCTTAAATTCATATAAAAAAATTCAAATCTTAAATAGCTTTCTGATCGAAGTTATTTCCCTTGCACATTTAGATAATTTTTTTTGGCATCAAGTTGACATCTGGCACTCTAGAAATTGACGAATCGAAAAGGGACACGTTTTGTCTTGACACCGGTTGACATCACTGAAACGTCAGCAGCCTTACCAAGATAAATAAATACAGTGTGTTTTATGAGATCACAACTTTAACTTTGCATGGAACTTTTTTGACAATTTTAAAATTAAGAGTGAGATCGAAATTAATAATCTCAAAAGTTTTTTAAAACTTCATCCTGTCCAGAAAAATTATGAGCAAAAAAGAAGGAAAACAAGCATTTTTAGAGTTTTGTTACGAAAATGTTTACATCATAATCTTGGTTAAAATGGGCGCTATTCCTCATAATTATGAATATAGTAAAACGAAACATGAAACAGCTAATTAGTTTCGGTATTAAAGTTGACACACACACGATGATCAAGACGAAAAAATTCAATTTTAAAATTCTATTCATTGAAGATTTCCACTGTGTTTAGGAGTGGTTACAAGCGGTCAATGAATTTAAGAGTTAAACTTCAAACTGAAGCACATCAGCTCAATAATAAGGCAGATAAAAACAGCCAAGAGTTATTACAACAGATGTATTAATCTATAATAGACTAAATACCTGGCCGTTATGTCTGCATAAAATGGTATGATTTATATGTTGCTCATCTCAACTAATTAGGTACCAAAAAACATTACAAATTATAGCAAATATCACAGACTTTTTTATAAAAGTTTTAAAATATATTTTAATATTCAAATAGTTCTTCAGATAATTGAACTCCTTGTTATTTGTGTTGTAAACAATACGTTTTGGCCAATCCATTCTTCAGGCTTCCTCAGGTATAATATCCGAATGTGATGGTGTAAACAGAAGTTTTTAATTTCAAAGGAGGTAACCCTTATAATGTAGGATTCGGGTGTTTCTTTATCCTATTGTCTATTAGTCAGACAAGTGCAGTTCAACCCGATGTGGCTTCCACTACAAACAAACCTGACATGGCAAGGATAAAGAAACACCCAAAACCTACATTATAAGGGTTACCTCCTTTGTAATTAAAAACTTCCTCCTTCGGATATTACACCTGAGGAAGGCCGAAGAATGGATCAGCCAAAACATTGTGTTAACAACACAAACAAGGAGTTTGATCTTCCGAAGGACTATTTGAATGTAAATGGCCTTTCTCAAAACTATAGAAAATATATTTTAATATCTTCTTTGAAGTTTTAATTTTGGTTTTTAGTCGTAAAAAAGGGAAAAAATTACTAAGCCATTTTTTTTTTTTTGTTCTCTTTTACAGAAGATTTGTTGACCCACATGTAACAAGTTTTGAACCAGAAGCTTTGAGAAACCTGATTGTTGGAATGGATTTTCATAAGTTTTATTTTGATCATGGTAAGTTTTTTTTCCTTTCCTTTTTCTTTTCTCTTTTTAAAAAAAAAAAAAATATCTTTTTTCAAGTCATAACATGTACTTACTATTATAATGTTATCTATTACTATTAATATACACTTAATGTCTTTTTCCTCTCTACATCACCACCTTCCTCTACACATCCACCACCTTCACTATTTGTGGTGCACCAAAAAGCAAAAATATTAATAGGGTGTGACAAAAATTACCAATCAAGTAGTTTACTTACTATTGTTTATATTTTAACACACTTTACCATTTAAGAACAAGATAATAAGGATAACTAATACTTATAATTTTGTTTAGATTGATGCCAGATTAAAAAGTTTCAACCTGTATTTGGGACATTTAAATCTTTATTTAAATGTCCCTAATACAGGTTGAAACTTTTTAATCCGGCATTGTGGTCCAGCAACTCCCATGATCCGGCACGTTTGAATCTTCCGCCATTAGTTTGTGAATCTGCCACCAGGGTGTCTCTGTTTACAGTGGTAAGGCACCAAACTTTTTTTACACTGCTGCTAGTGTTTTGGTGACACAGTCCTGGTAATTTTATATGGTGCTAAAAAGTGTAAGCATAAAACATCTATGATCGAAAAAGTGGGTTTACTGAAAAAATTAGACTAAGGAACTTCTGTAAAGGGTTTGTGTGAATACTATGGGGTAGGATCGTCTACTGTTTATGATTTTGTTGTTGAAAAAATGGGTCTTAAGGGTTGCTGAATTAAACCTGTATCCTATCTTCTTTAGTCTTCATCAGGTAAATTATTCCAAGACATCATTGATTCTTTAGGTACATTACCTATTAATATGCTTAGCCTGCACTCACAGATTTCATTCAAATGGCATAAAACTTGGTTAATGAAATTGTATGGCTGTGTCAAGTGCTTAGAGACAAAACTAAGGGAAGAAAACTTTTTATTTCAAACATAGACAAAAAAGAGAAAAATATGGTCCAATACATTGAGATTCATGTTTATATCCTGTGTGTGTGTCATATATGAGTGTTGCATAATACCAGCCATGATTTATGGATGCGAAACATGGAAATTAACAAAACGAGCTGAAAACCAACTTAGAATAGCACAGAGATCCATGGAAAGAGCAATGCTAGGGATAACTCTAAGAGATAGAAAAAGATCAACATGGATCAAAGAGAAGACCAGAGTGAAAGATATTATACAAATAATTAAGCAGCAAAAATGGAAATGGCCTGGTCACATAGCAAGAATAAATGACAATAGATGGGGGGAAAAGACTAACAGATTGGTTCCCATGGGACAGTAAACGCAGTAGGAAAAGACCAGACACAAGATGGAGGGACAAGATAGAAAAATTTGACGGTAAGACGTGGCAGAGGTTAGCATAAGATAGGTCGTCATGGAAGGAGATGGGAAAGGCCTTTGTCCAGCAGTGGACTTATAACGGCTGATGATGATATATGAATGTGTGTGTGTGCATAGAAAGAAAAATAGCCTTGTTTCAAAATGGGCACTTCTAAAGTATTTTTCAAGTATCTGCTGAATAGACAAAACATTACCTAGGGATTAAAATCCTTATATCCTAATCTTTGTTGTTTTTATACCCACATTTCATGTGGAAAACATTCAAGGATTTATTTGATGATCTTTTTAGAAAATA
Source organism: Architeuthis dux (assembly GCA_006491835.1). NCBI lineage: Eukaryota > Metazoa > Mollusca > Cephalopoda > Oegopsida > Architeuthidae > Architeuthis > Architeuthis dux. The sequence continues at coordinate 4,393,275 of VCCN01003315.1, forward strand.
AATATATATATATACTGGAGGCTGTAATGTATTTGGTAAAAATATCAACCCGTGTTCGTGTGGAGTTCAAGCAATTTCTTCATTCTCTTATTTACTTTAAGACTTGATAGTTCACTGCTTCAAAGCTGTTAAGATGTAAATATTTATTTACACTATTATCAATTCCATCTGAGGTTTTATTGAAAAGTGACTAAACTCATTTACGAGGAAGAGTCCCTTGTTTCAAATGGTGGGTAAGAGATATTTTTTATCAGCAAAACATAACTTTTATCTTTCTTTTATAATGTATTATGAACTGGGAAACAAAGAAACTAACAGAAAAGATCATTATATAAATTGATTATTTGTATTTCTTCATTTATAAGTTATTCCTTTCAAAGTAATCCTTTCCTATTTCCTGCATAAGGCATTGCAGTTGTCTAAATATTCTTACCATTATTCAAAAGTAATGCTGAAAGCTTTCTGTTTCAGATTAAGTTCTTGGAACCTTTCTTTTTTTATCAAACCTTGTATATATGTTTGTATGCACATGTGCTTCAAAAGCCTGTCATATCTTTATGGGATTTTCTTCTTCAAATAAAAGAAATAGGCATTGACATTATTTTCTGGGAGGAAGACCACTTCAGGCAATTTTCCATTACTATAAGAAGTAGACTGGCAGTTATCAGGCGTTGCCCAGGCAGAAAATAAAAGCAGAAAGTGAAAAGTAAAGATTAGTTGGGATCAGTCAGTTTACATCATTACCCCTAGGGCAACCCTTACAAGAGTTTCAATGGTCCCATGTTTTTTCTCATTTCAATTTATCCCATGATCCTAGTTTTGCCTATATGCAACCTCTGGAAGCCATGTTTTACTTTATAAGGGACCTCATTGGAACCCCGTTTAGACACTTAGGCCTATCAGAATTTGGGTAGAGTTACTCCTATGTCACTCGTCGGGTTGTTTTACCCCACATGGTCAAGTTTTCATGTCCCTATGGCCTCTGGTATGCGAGTCCATTGAGCACAAACAGACAGACATACACACAGACAGAACATTTTATTTATGACATAATTTCTAATCATCCCAACATTCTTACAGGTATTAATGGAAAGCATCAATTGTGTTTTCACTACTGATTGTTTACAAAGTATTAATATTTATAGATGAGAAATTTGTAAGAATGGATTGTGGCTTGTAATCAGTGATGTACTAGAATATCAATCTGGTCGGATATCTGGCGCCAGATTCACAAAAAATTATCACTGCCACCAGTTTCAAATTTTAACCACCCAATATCTTTTTAACAGACATGTATTTTAATGTTTTACTTTTGAATCTGACGGATTTGGATATGTGATTTTTTGTAAATCTGGCACCAGATATTCAATTGGATTGATATTCAGGTACATCACTACTTTGTAATATAAAGTGATTAAAACAGGATATGCAGTTGTAACATTTTTTTCTATAATACATTTTTTAAAAGTATTTCATACCATCATATTTTTGTTGTGCTATAAAAAAGATAAACTTAAAAAAGCAGAAACAGGTATCCACTTTAAAAATCACCCACAAATGTGGCAGATTTTTACAATTTGCTTATCAATTATACACATTCAATTTAATTACAAATCTAAAAAAATTGAGGCCATCTTTAAAAAACACTTATTTCATTTAAAAAAAGCAAACACTCCATTGATCAACTCTTCTAGATCCTGTGAACACTCAACTCTAAGTTCCTTCAGAAGTTCTTTTGTTTTTTCTTTCGCATGATTTTCTTTCTTGATTTAATTTTGTCTATGTTTTTCATTTCTTTTTGTTGTCTATGAAGAATGTTTTTAAACATTTAGAAATTCAAGATTTTTCACAGGTTTACATGTTGATTGGCAGATATGTTTTTCTTTGTTGCTCTTTTTATTCATTATTATTATCATTATTTCTTGTTCGTTGTACTGTTTGCTTGCTCCGTTGGTTTAAAAAAGAAAAAAAAATTGAAAACATATTGTGATTTGGTTATTTTATTTATTTTTCTTTGTGCATATATCACTTAATGTCCCAACAAAAGTGTTGCTGTAGCAGTGAGAGGGAGAAGAGATATTCTTGAAGGGGTGGGGTAAATATTCTCCAAATGATGCAAATGTGATCCATTTTTGGAGCAGCTGTCTTTCTTCAAGAACTCTATATGAAGATGTAACACTTTTCAAAAAGTTGCCACTAGTAGCGTCATTACAAAGGGTGACGCTGTCCTTTGCTTTTTGCCATACCATCTGGCCAGCATCCAACTAGAGCCGATGGCCAAAATATGGCCAGTACTGACCCTGCCCAGACTTCTTTCAGCTGCTCTTGAAATGGTTTAATGCCCGACTTTCCTCTTCTCTTTACCAAAGCCAAGTACTGGCGTGGAGAGTCAGTAGCTCAGAACGCTGGTATTTTGGAATATTGTATCCCTCGGACACCTACCATCTTAGAGCAAACCAAAATTCCTGCTGATAATTCTGGTAAGTGGTGAATGTAATGATAGTGATAATTATGATGATCATAATCATCATGATGGTGTTGATGATGATGATGGTGATGATGATGCTCCTAGGTGGCTAATTTGCTACAGCTAGCCACAGTAGGCAATTACTGCTACTGCTTTTTCTACTATTTCTATCTTCTTCTTCTTCTCATTCATCTTTTCCTTCTCCGTCTTCCCTTCTCCACCCACCACACACTCTGATCTGCCTTCTCTTTGTTGTCGTCCATTTGATAGATGGATTTTCCTCTTCTTTCCTCTTTCCATCCCTCTCTTCCCCCCTCCTTCCTTCTTTCACTAAAGTTTACCTGATAGATGGATTTTCCTCTTTTCGTCCCTCTCTCCTCCCCTTCCTTCATGTTTTCCTTATAGATGGATTTCCCTCTCCCTGTCTTCTTTCCTCCCTCTCTTCCACCTCCTTCCTTCTTTCACTAAAGTCTTACTAAATGTATCTCCTCATCCTTCTCCACTGGTTGCTTATTCAGTAAACTAACAAATATAGATTGCAATAATATGATGGATTCTAAAAAAACCTTGCCTTCCCCAAAAATTGTCAATGACATAGATAGTTCACTGCTTCAAAACTGTTAATAGTGTAAATAAATGTTTACATCTTATCAATTCCATCTGAGGTTTTATTGAAAAGTGACCACTCATTTAAGAGGATGAGTCCCTTGTTTCAAATTAATGTTAGCCAGAGGGAAAATAAACGTCTCAGATTTTATTTGTAGTCTTTAGAATGTTTAGTTATAAAAATTCAAGAAGACTATATCAAATAAGGAAATCTGATGTCAGTTCTATTTCTAAGAT
>VCCN01003315.1:4396796-4420659 GCA_006491835.1 Architeuthis dux
AAACAATTACATATGAATATCACTATCCTGGCCACAAAGCAAAGTTTGAAGGGAATAAATGCCATTTTCTATACTTTTTACACATAAGCAATCAATATAAATAACACTCACTACCCAGGTACAAAAATCACGTTGTACAGCGTTATGAAAATATTACAAATGTACTCATTACTAGACAAAAGCAAAAAGTTAGATTTTTTACTCTAGTGAGCACAAAAGTACCTACCCTACATAAAATTGATAAGTTTTGAATTGGAAAATGACTATTTTATTAAAAAAAAAAAGAAAGCTTCAACCTAACTGAAAATTCTAGTCATTTATACATGTACAAATAAATTTAAGACAAACCACGAGTGTATGTATGAAAGAGATCATTATTGTTTTTACTCTTTCATTAATTCTTTTGTGAAATGCGGACTGCAGTTTTGAACAGGTTTCATTATCAACGCATATTTGGGAAGTGAGAGAGACCAAAATTCAAAATTCTAGCATCCTGTAACTATGTTAAATAAACATGTTCAGGGCCTATTAAGTACATGTGTTCCTTGATTGGCTGATTGAATGTGTGAGTGGGCGTGAGTATGATCATGTGGGCGGGTTATTTATATATATATATACACACATTTACACAATAGTTTTTATATCTACCAGTTATGTTTAAAAATAATAGTTTTGCAATGCCAGTGATATTTACAAGTATATGTCTAATAATTTAAACTGACATGTTTATTCTGTCTTCCCAAACTACTAGTTTCATATATAGTGGGGCAGCTAATTGCAAAATCGTTCAAATGGTGATACAAGCATGAAATTCTGCATGTGGTTCACCTTTAGGCTGCTTATTAAGAAATTAATGTTAACCACCAACTTGGATGCAATTATCTTCATATAATCAATACAAGGTCCAAAATTAGTACTTATGGGATCAATTCTTATATTTTGTAATGCGTAGATTCTATTTTCGCAACATCTGAGTTTGTAGGATGCATTTATTCATTATTTTTAGAAAGTTATTTTATTCATTTGTCGATCATGGAGAGAAAAACTGATATTATTTTAAATGTTTTATCAGAAAATCATATATGGAAAATTGAAGCAAAACTAAATATTTCCTGATATCAGTAAAGATGAAAATAAATAGAAGAAGAAAACATTTTTTTTAAGAAACCATAGATTGAAAACAACATGCACTGTAAGGAGGGCATGTTCTTACCATAAAGGTATTCTTCTGCCCAATTCCCCCCCAAAAATATTAAAAGTAAAAACAAACCTATTTAGTTTAATAATTACTTACATATATGCAAACAAAGAAACTGAATTATCAAATTTAAATAAAGGCAATTAGCTTCAGTATGTGTACAATGTCTCCCAATAATAGCATTAATTAACAAATAGGTTTAAAGAATAACCCACTAAAACACTGTATCAGGAGGATTTAAGTTAAATTAACACTCCGACCAAAATAGAGGGACTAAGACAAGAAGAAATAGCATCTCAAGCCCTGAAAATGATAAAATAATTACCTGGAATTGGTTATTGAGAAAATATTTTACAAATTATGTACAACAAGTTTGTATACTTATAAAATCAATGCTCGTTTATATATACACATATTGGTTTTGTGGGCTAATGATCCTCTCTTTCCCATCCCCTTGTGTCCATCCTTGCAAAGAAACACCTGCACTCATATACATTTAGATGTGTTCATTTACCCAACCCGACTCTCTGGTAGATTCTTAGCCTGCAGTACCAGTGTGCAGTTTGCTATTTAGAGCTTAGCAGTATTTGTCGATATTCTGTATTGATTTCAGTTTTTATTATTCAGACTATTATCAGAAAATTAATATTTATCCTATCCAGGTCCGGATTAAGCTACTGTGGGGCCTACAGCATATGTTATAAAGGGGCCTTAAATCAAGAAAATACACATATAATACAACAAAAATCTGACATTTCAGTAATAGTATTTGTTTTGATCTTTGTGCATCGGCTATGACTTTGTATTGTATATGTATCGCATAGATACCACACTCCCATTAATTACTGTATTAAAATAATAACCCCAATTAAAGGTGATAATTGGCTACAATCGCTAATCTTAAACACCCAGTCGTTCATAAAAAGTTCAGGGCGCAGTATAGTACTATAGTAATAGAGCAAGTGCAGAATCAGAATTGATAACTTGCAAGTTTTTAGCACAGGGCCCGGAGCATATGCTACTCTTGCTACATAATTAATCTGGCACTGGTCCTATCGATTCAATAGTTCATTAGAAGAAATACTGCTACACAAGCTACTTCCTTTGCTATTTATTTTAAGGAGTAATGGAATGGTTATAGGCACAGAAAATGTTATCAGCAAACTGAGTTTGAATTCCAGCCAATGGCTTTTTATATTCAATTTGCTCTGTTCTGAGAAAAGGCATGAATTTACTTTTCCCTGCACTCTCACCACATATGTTGACATGCCATGATGGTTGACAGAGAAGTGAGTAACTGAGTGAGAACTTGGGCTAACCACTCTCTCATACTTACCTTACCCACCCAACAAAAAGCTGCTACTCCTATAATCAACCTTGACGGGATCTAATCACACACGCATGTCTGGTTAAATACGACGGACAAGGAACATCTTAATTTTTTACTAAATTTTTCTTGTTTCATTGTATTTGGATCCATGGAATGTAGTGTTTGTCCAAAAGTGTTGTACCAAGCACTTTCGGCTAAACAATTAGCCATTTTCAAGGTTTTGATGATTGGTTTAGCATGTTAATGTGATGTTTTGAGTGTATTCTAAGTTGGGAGGGGTTTCAGTTGGAAAATACATTTAAATATATATACATACACAGTTCTGGTCACGATTATTAGCACCCTTGAATTTTTTATATAACCTGTTTGATATCTTCAGAAATAAATGGAAATCTACCAAATTTGTATCATCAGAATATTTTAATAGAATGTCCAAAGTAATTTAACGAAAAATCATTAATTTTCAACTTACATGTGGTAATTTTGAAGAAGAAATATAAAATATGACCTGGACAGTAATAAAGGCACCCTTCCTTTATATTTGGTTGCACACCCTTTGGTAATGATGAATGCCTCCAAAGGTTTCTTGTAGCCATCTATAAGCTTCTTGCACCTATCAGCTGGTAGTTTCTCCCTCTCATCTTTTGTAATTTGCTCAGGCTCTTGAAGGTTTGCAGGATTCCTTTCCCCAATGGCAGATTTCAGCACTCTCCTAAGATTTTCAATGGGATTGACATCAGGACTCATTGCTGGCCAGTTTCAAACAGTCCATGTCTTCCTTTTCAACCATTCTTGTGTGCTTTAGGTTTTTATCGTGCTGAAGTACCCAAAAACCTAGTTTTCTTACACTGGGTATCACAATTTTCTAAAATCCCTTGGTTTCATGATTCCTTCAATACGATCAAAGCCTCTAGTACCAGAGGCAGCAAATCAGCATTACGGATGCTCCCCCATGCTTAACTGTAGACAGGGGTGTCCTTTTCCTTGTAAGTGAAAGCTAAGGCTGAAAAAAAGATATAAAAAGGAACAACTGATCTTTGCTAAAGAGTAGCTATGATTCTTTACTAACAAATCTAATGGCCCTATTGCTTAGCTATGCAAATAACAGAATTGGCTGAAATTAATAACATTGGTTGAAATGGAACTGTATGACTCGCAAGTCTGTATCTTGTCTCAATATGTACTTGGTTGCTGGGATATTTTCCAAGGCAGGGAATCAGATAAGATTTGTTACATGTACTTTGGTTGATTCAGTTCACTGGAAGAAAATTAGTATATTTGACAGAATTATATTTGAGGTTCCTTTATAATTGTCCTATTTGTTATTTTTAAAGCCAATTTCACTCACTATAGTGTTGTCTCCCGTTTCTCCATTGGTTCTCTCTTTTGGCATTTACATCCACAGGTTTCCTCCGTTGTCCGAAAATAGAGCATTCCTATAAAAATCTTTCATAAGCTGAAATGAAGGAGCAACTACTATTAATTTATATGGGAAAATGTTCCAAGACCCCAATAATGATGGTATGTTGGGGTGGTGGTAGGTACAGGACACTGGGGTGTAAGAGAGAGAGAGTGGATGAGGGTACGCTGTTTTTATAACGTCTCACTGCAAAGCAAACACAAAATGCTATTTTCACTTTTCGCCTTTATTCGTAAAAGCGAAACACTGGCATTAAACAAAGTGGGGTATACCTGTATCTAACTATGAGTATCTCTTCCTCTGGTCTTAGACTTCCCCTATATATATATCCATCAAGGTATTGCAATATGTTTGTTGTTTTACTTCTGTTATTTTCTTTTTGTGTGTGTGTTTTTTTTAAACTTGAGTTTTTCGTTTAGTTTTGTTTGTTGGGATGTATAAAATTCCACAAGACTTCAGCTTTAATTCTAAAAGCTTTTACAAACAGTTGGGTGTTTTTTAAATCGTAACGATAATAATTAAAAGTACAAGATCATGGCACATGTGTGGCAAAAAAAGAGGAAAAACTTATCATAACATGTCTGGTTAGTCACTCAATAGAAACCGTCATGTGTCCATTGTCTTTTGGCAGCATGCCATTTTGGGGATGATCAATTAAAAAATTGGAAAAGGTGGTGATCAATGAATAAGTTATTTATCTTGCCTTTTGTTGAGCAGTGATCACTAAAAGAGCCTGAATTTTCAAAAAAACAAGTTGCAGGACACAAACTAAGGGACCAATTTAGGATAAACTTACATTTCAAATTGAATCCCCACTAAAAAAATCTTTTTTAAATAAAACGTTTTTTCTAGACATAATAAGGAGTAAATGTTTAAATTTTCAGCATTCTAATGCGGCCTGTACACATAATATATACATAGCCAGACAGACCAACTTAAAAACTGAAGAAACAATATGGTATGAAAAAATTTGATTAAGGAAGAATATAGCTATATGAATTGAACTTCACATGCTGATGGGTCCCCCTTGCCAAATTGGTAAGGTATAGTCTACGTCAGACAAGCTTCCAAGGATACAGGATGCTTGATCAAGTCTAATTGGTGGCTATTTCTTATTTCCAATCTATACTGTCTACTTAACAGTCACAGAATGTAAAATGACCCAAGCATTGTGATAAAAAGCAACAATAAAGATGAAAAGAAAAACTAGTCAAAATTAATAATGAAAATGGTTCATCTAAGATAAGTCAACTTGAGATTAATACTACTACTACTTCAAACACCTTGGGACTATTACTACTGAGAAGCTATTTGAGAAGAAAAAACACATTTGAGCCATTCTACTGTTTTCTGCAGCCTGGTCATTTCTGAATAAGCCTAGTTCCTGGAGATCCATTCCCCAGGCAGCACCTCCCCATTGTACTAAAAGCTATTCCATGATGCTTGTGGCAATATGCTGATGGAACTAGGCAATTTTTGTATTTACTCCTTATGCATAGGTTTCCATTTTAAAAAACAGCCATGTACCGCATTTCATTCTGGTGAGAGAATGAATAAATACCTACTATGAGCTGCTATATTTAACTCTTAAATTCATAACTGCTCAAAATCGCTTGTAATTGACAATGGAGATCTTCAATGAATAGCATCAAAAATACTAGAACTCATGTGAATTTAATAAAATAAAATATTCACCAAATGGTCAAAAGGAGATAATTTTAATTAGAAGTTATTCCCCTTGAAATTTACATTCTATTTTCCTTGTATGAATTTAAGAGTTAACCAATAAAAAAAATATTCACATTATTTTGCTTAGCAAGGTGGAAACTGCCAGGGAATACAGCAATAGTGTTGATGTAGATACCACAATCAGTTCAAGGTGTTTGTGGTAGTGTATTTGATCAAAACTGGAAAGAGAAATGCTTTATCATGGCTTGGCTTCACAACGTCTATTGCAGGCCCTCAGCTTGCTAACGATGCCTTTGCAGGAGAAGCAGGCCTTTCCACAACAGTTGCAGGAGAAGGTATGGCAGCTGCGGGGAAGCTTCTGCCTTGTAGTGCTGCCTTTTTTCTTCTGCAGTTTGCTTCAGCAATGGAATTTGCTTGGTAGACCTTGTGTCTCCCAGTTGACTGTCTCTGTCCTGCATAATGTGATTGAAATGTTGTTGTTTTTTTTAAAGTCTTTTAAACCCATATCTGATATAATTATCAATGCAATTAGTGCAAACTTACCCTATGATACCTGTATCTTAATTTTTTTTTACCTGATTTAGTTTTTACTAGCATATACGTACGTACATCAATTTTAATGATGAAAAAGATTTATTTTAAACAACAAATATTTATTCAAATGGTTCTTTGGATGATTGAACTCCTTTTTATTTGTGTTGTAAATTCATTGTTCAGCCTTTCTCAGGTGTAATATCCGAATGTCTTGGGGTAAACAGAAGTTTTTAATTTCAAAGGAGGTAACCCATATACCGTAGGATTCGGGGGTTTCTTTATCCTATTGTCTATTAGTCAGAAAAGAGCAGTTCAACCCGATGTGGCTTCCGCTACAAACAGACCCAACATGACAAGGATAAAGAAACACCCAAAACCTACATTATAAGGGTTACCTCCTTTGAAATTAAAAACTTCCTCCTTCGGATATTACACCTGAGGAAGGCCAAAAAATAGATCGGCCAAAATGTTTCGGGTGATCCATTCTTCGGTCTTCTTCAGGTATAAAATCCAAATATTTATTTTTCAACATAATTTCCTCCCTTGTAAATGCACTGAATCAATGGTGATAGAATTGTTCAGTTACTATGTGCTAGGTTACAGACTTATTGATGAAATTAAAAATATACTTTTATTATTGCTAACAAAAACAAAAGAACATCAAGCAGATGACTGCCTGACCTGAATTTAACGTTTGATAACCACAACTGTGCCATGGGAAAAGTTAAAAATTTCGATTCTGTGAAGTAGTTAAAAATCATCCCTGAAACACCTGAGAATCCTGTTTTTACTTACGGTCTTATTTACCTACTTTGAAGCTGTTGTACTTGGGCAAGTGCATCTTTCAGAATTTTGTTTCTGCATTTTTTGGTTTCTGCTTCTTTTTGTCGTTTTCTTTTCTTTTTTTTTTACCTGATTTCATATTTTAAATATGCTTTCCTTTTAAATTTTTACACAACAAAGGCTTTTTGAAAATTGTTGTAAACAAAAGACACTGACAAATTTTAATAATGAAAACAAATCACGATTTCTTTTAAGGAATTAGCAATTCTTGTTTTTACTTTTGTAAATTTATTTTATCTGTATATCTAAGTATGTATGTTAATACAGGCATCCCCAATTATAACGCGGTTTGTTATATTGCGGTTCACGATACAAGGCTGGTAGGTGGTGTACGCCAACATTTTTACCTATATTATGGCCTACTTGTCTAGAAACCCGCAAACCCGATATTTCGTGTTGTGTGCTATTTTACTACAGCATGAGCCCATTTGAGAACAGAGGTGACAACTCCCACCCCACCTCCACTAAGAAATATATTTGACTTACACCAGCAAACCAACTGTAAAAATGAAATGAATTAGACAAAAACATTTCAGTAGTCCATTTAACAAAACTTTTTTTATTAACACTTGTTTCCTTGACAACCTGTTTCCTTGACCACCAATGAGACAGGAGACTGGGTCATGTAATTACATCAGGGAAGTGTAGGAAGTACTGCCAGAGGGAGACTAGTTTATACCTAGATGCTTTTACCAATCAGCTTTTGGAAAATATTTGTCTGTGTGTTTCTTGTTTACATTAGTTTTCTCCAATCTTGTAAAACCTATAAATGTTGTTAAAAGGGGGGTTTTTTGCAAGCATTTTGGAATATAAAATCAGGTGAAAAATTACAATTTTCTTTTTTTAATTCTTGAAATATTCAAGTAGTTTAACAAGTAATGTCTCGTGTCTGTGTAGACAAGTAGATGTTGCCAAAACATTTGTTCACACAAAGCTTGTAGGTGTTAGCATGTAGAGTTGAGTTCTACATCAATTTTATTTTCTTTGCTCTTTAAGTTTTAAAAACCTTTTTTGTGTGTGCTTAAAACCTGTTTTGAGATTCACAAATTCTAGATGACTAACTCTTCACATATAACTGACTAGTGCATGACATTGTCACATGTCATTAACTGACCAATGAAAATCACGTAGCTATCAAGTTTTTATTTAACACTAAATGACACATGAAATGCCTTGTTTTTTTGCATCCAGTTTTTATGAAATTAACAAATCCATTATAGCCATAAAACTATAATTAAAGAAATGTTATACTACAGAATACAGGTGAAGCTGAAAGCAAATTGTGTGTGTGTGTAATATGCACACCTGGCATGGGGTAATAGTTAGCAAGCTATTCTCATTGGCTATTGCTAGTGTAATGTGTTCAATCCTCACCAGGTACCACTGATTAGGCATTGTGCCAGACGAAGCCAAGCTTAGTAAATATATGTATAATATTCATATACACCTCTGTGTATGCATATATATTTACAAATATGGTGTACAATAGGATGAAGGTTATCCGACATAATGATGCTAGGAAAAAACAATATGGAAACTCAAAATAATTTAAATAATTTCTTGCAAATTATTCTGAGTCTCCACATTGTCTTTTCCTAGCATCATTTACAAATATATATATCGCACACATTGAAACACAATTATGGCTTTCAACAGCAATGTTTTCATTAAAATGAAAAATAAACTGAAATTATGTTGATGAAAAAAAAATTGCTATATAATATTGATAAATTGATAATGCACTGAGAAATTTTTTAAAAAATATTACACAATTGTAAATAATCTTTTTACCTATGTATATTACTTATTTATATTCATATACAAAAATATTATAATGCTTAATTGCACTTAATTATAGTTCTTCATTTTTTAAAGGTTTTGACTACTTCTGTCCAAGAAATGCTTGCAATTAAATAACAAATTGGATTAGAGTTTTAAAACCTATTATAACAATGTTAAAAGGAAATTCATGGCATTCACGTCATTTCTTTTTAACTGTGAATTCCATAAAGTGTTAATCATTTCCTCCTGAGTTAATCCAATGGTATGTTCATCTATATAAACTGAATTTTTTTTTCAATTCTTGAAAATGGATTAAATATATCCAAAATGTTGGTGAAATATAAACAAAGAAAGTTAAATGTTTACTTAAAAAAATCTTATATATATCTGTATGTGCGTGTTAGCAATGTTGGTCACCTTGATCGATTCTGAACAAGATTTTAGCAGGATAGAAAAAAAAATACTTGATTTGATACATTTAACAATTTAATTTTGTTAAAAAAAATGTTTTCCAGAAATTTAGCCTTCAGAACCACAAAACATGCCTAAATGCATGCCTTGTTGTGCTGATTGCAATAAAAGTTGGTTTTTCTTGTGTAAAGTTCCTGTTTTTCACTCTCAAAAACAAGATAGTACAAGAAAGATTTCTGTTTGTTCAAATACTTATAAACAGTATTGTATGTATAGAGATATGTAGATATAGATATATAAAAGCTGTATATTATGATGGGATGAACACAGGAACAACCAGTTGCCTTACAATCGCAATATGGCATGAAACTAATTAGTTGCAAAGAAGTTGTAATTATACTCTATTTTCATATATTGAGCACTTATAGATAAAGCAACTCCTAAAAACAGTACCAATATATATTTTTATGTACATATATTGTGTATTTGGGGAGTAATTCTTCATTAATGCAAGTTTGGCTGAATACGACAGACAAGGAAAACCTTTTCATCAATTTTTCTTGTTACGCACAAGAGAACATATGTTTGGATTCAAATTATATAAATAACGTCCAAACGATATATCGGAACGAGCGCTTTTGACTGTGCATTCAGTCATTTTCAAGTTCATGAAATTTTATTGTTTGCACAGTTTTAAATAGTGCCAAAATTGCTTAGTTGGTGTGCAAGGCAATTGATGGGCGAATGCAATATTTGTTAGAAGGGGGTTTCAGATATTAGTTGTTGAACACATTTAAAACTCACTGGCCGTGACCAAAAGAGATTTTGTTAAGGGTTGGATTTTTTAATTTTATTAGAAGCGCTTCCATTATACAAGTCTTTTCTTACAGTGGATGTGTTTCATAATGCGTGTGTTGTTAACTAGAATTTGGCGTATGGGAATTTGAAAGGGTGTGTGTTTGTTTAAATGGGTGAGACGGCGAGATAGTGGTAGTAGTCTGGCCAACCCAATTAGTTTGGGTTATAGGTGAGTTTTTTTGTAGGGAGGGTTTGGTGATCATGACGAGGTTTGCGGTTTTCTGTTTGTTATAATAGATAATTAATTGTATATGATTCTCTGGGTCGTATTAACGTATTATACGTTTTAATGTAGACTCGTCTTGCCTTAACAAAATCTTTTTTGGTCATGGCCAGGGAGTTTTAAATGTATTCAACAACTAACATCTAAAACCCCCTTCTAACAAATATTGCATTCGTTCTCTTGTGCGTAAGCAAGAAAAATTAACCAAAAAGATGAAATGGTTTTCCTTGTCTGTCATATTCAACCAAACTTGCATATATATATATATATATATTCTAGAAAGCTTTGTAGCTTCAAACACTAAAGATTTTGCTGGAAAAAAAAATATATATGTTTTCTCTTTTAATATAGAAGTTTCATATTTATATAAGCCTTAAAGCATTTAAGATGTTACAGGGTGTCCCAATAGTAATGGCTGATTTGTCCCAAAATTAACGTCAGTTCTATCTAAGGGAAGAAACTCAGCCGCCAGTACACTTAATATTACCAGTAAAATTGAATACTCTTGATAATTAAATGGACAAGTTACTCCCCTTGGAACCGTTATTAATTTTGGGACAAATCAGGAGTTACTCTTGGGACACTAATTGGCTTCTTGAAAAGCAGTGTACTGGTGAGAAATCCATTTTGCTTATTATACTTCCGCCACATACCTAATAGATTACCCTATTTCTAAATGTGTATCTTCTTCCTCCACCTTTTAATATTGTATGTGCCTTGCGAATATATTTGTTCCACCCACCTCAGAAGAAAGGCTACCAGGGCCTTCAGGTAATGTTTCTAAATAGTTGTGGGTTTTGTATCCAATCACACATACCATTATCACTTTCAACACCTCATCATTTATTCTTTGTTGCTTTTCAGTGCTGAACCAATTGCTTTCAATACATTGTTGCTGTTATGTGGTTGTTGTTGTCAAATAATGAGGTGCACACCATGGGTGTCTGCTGGGGGGGGGAACGGGGCCTTTACCCCTACCCCTTTTGGATCAGGCCTTCTTACTGAGGGCAAGGAGTTTGAAAGTTGGAACCTTATAGTCAATAAACGATAATGATGCAGTACAATTGGTTTCAAATGGTGGGTAGAATGCCTATAGTGTGACAGGGTTGCCACTAAGATATATTCCGAATATATCCTTTTGCCACCAGCAACTCCGGAAATACATTCTGGGGAAAAAAGTGGTAGCGGACGCCCATTTGGTGCACCCCCCGACACACACATTGGTCTTTAACAACTGGAATGATACAGTAAGAGCCGCTGCTGTACATAGGCAGGCTTCCCAAGGAAAAAGAGATGCGAGTTCAAGTCTTGCCTAGAGACTATTATTTATGTCGTAAAAAAGAAAATACTAATCGAAAATTAACTCTTAAATTCATGAAACACTTGATACCGCTCCAATTGACAGTGGAATTCTTCTATGAATAAAAAATGTTTTAAAATTTCCTAAAAGGTCAAAGGGAGGTAACTTTAATCAGAAGTCATTTCCCTTGATATTACATTCAAATTTTTTATATGAATTTAAGAGTTAATTATGACTACTCGTCATCTTTGCTAATATGGCCTTTGCATTTTGCTCTGCTTGACTTACAAGGCAGCGCTTCTCCAACACTATCCAAAGCTAAAGTGACCCCAGAAATATCCTTTGTGATAACACCAAAGTTAGTAGGCCTCATCTTACCAACAATGGCACATTTTATAGTCTGTCGTCACTAGGGTATTTCTTGGTACAAATTGGACTTTGGTAACAATCCAAATTATATGATGCTACAGGTGTCCCCTATTATAACGCAGCTGTTAAGGTCCAAGAAAGTTCAAAGTTATAATTGAGCAGCGATCAATTTAGCTATTTTGTAGTTAAATCTAGCTATTTTGGAGCTAGGTAAATATTTTGGGGTCCACCATCAACCCACGTTATAATGCGAACCGTGTTATAACTGGGGAGGCCTGTATTCCAGAACAATGTGTGTGTGTGTGTTCATGTATTTTTATGTTTTTTCTATTACTAATCATGTCTTCTTTTTCCAGAAACTAATAAACCTCTACAACCATTTTTACTGATTGATAATTGATTGAAATTCTTGTCACCCATTTTATTCATTTTATATTGCTTTCTCATTTTAACTTATTTTACCTAATATTTCTGCTGTGTATTTTTGTGAATTTCTAATGACGCAGAATAGTCTTCCCGAAAATAACTCGATTGAAAACAAAAATCAAATTAAATTTTATAATAACTATAAAGATTAACATGAAAATTTCCTTAAAATGGACAAAAGGTTTATTTCTATTATTAATTTATTATTATTTAGTATTTATTTTTTAGTTGCTTTTTATTGCTATTTGGTAGTGAGTAAACAGTGCATATAAAGAATAAGCTCTAAGCAAGAGTAAAATTCACAACTCTTTTACCTCCGGAAGCTGACTATGTACGGTACTGCTCTACCAACTGAGCTACTAGAGCTCTTATGGATGGCAGAAAAGCAAATCTAACTCATCCTTCCCCAATGGTTCAGTGCCATATTCGTTGTTTTTATGTACACAAGTTTACCTTTGCCAACAAAGTTGTCTGCCTTCCACACAATATCTCCAAAAGTACTCAATGAATTTCAATGAGATTTTGTAGAAACGTGGGCAATGTGGTAAGGATCCAAGAATATCTTTTGGATTGAGAGAGATTTTTCAATTTTTTTAAAATATTTTTTCATACATTTATGTCTCTACTCATGATTGTCCACACAATATCTCCAAAAGGTCACAATGAAATTTGGTGGAAGGGTGAGCAATAGGCTATGGAAGAAGTGATTAAATTTGGGGATGTATGCATGCACAATTACCTCCCCTACATTGTAGTTAAATGTCCACACCACATAATAATCACCAAAAGTTCATGATGTCCACACAATTTCTCCAAAGGTTCTCAACAAATTTCAATGAAATTTTGTGGAAGGGTGGACAATGAGCTATGGGAGAAGTGATTAAATCTTTGGGCAGATCCATGTACAATTACCTCCCATACATTATAGTTATATGTCAACATCACATCATTCAGTGTTTTGTGAGTGACAATAGCATTGGCAGAGGTTTTGCACTCTGAGTGCTTTCAAGTTGTAGGAGTAATAATATTATCCTGATTTATTTTCTCGTTAGATGAATCAGGATAATATTCTTACTAAATGATTTTACTATAAGATACATTGAAAAATTATTTTTAAATAAATTTATTGCAAATCAGGACAAGTTATTGTTAGTGATCTGGAATCAATATAAGTGTTACTGACAGAATATGGCTGTTATGTGTTTAATGTAAATGCATTGCTATGGATTTTACTATAGAAAAGCATTTAATTGAAAATCAGGAAAAAAGGATTTTCAGGATTTGATGCAAGTATTACTGACGGAATAAGGCTCTTAAGTGGATATTTTTTGATGATTTCATACTTTTGCCTATGACATTATTGACTTCCATTGCATTCACAACCTATCTCTCTATTATCTTATGCACACAATGTATGCAAAAGTTTTTGTATATCCTTTGTTTTGTGAAGAGGAACAAGTTCTTCTGACATTTGCTTAGCATGTATTTCTTGAAATAACTTTTATATAAGTTTAATTTCATTGTTTCTGATTTTCTTATATAATTGCAGTTTTATCCAAGAACAGTAAGCCGTTGAATACCACAATCTTGAACCCTCATGTCCATCTGCTAGGTGACGATGCAGCATGCATTGCGTACGTTCGGCTCACACAGTATATTGACAGGTAAGAACTTGGCAGTTTAAATAACTATGTACCATATTTACTATGTTTTTATTTATTAAAGGTGCTTTTTGAAAAAAAAGACGGATGCAAAGGCAACATACAAGCTTATATCTTAAGTAGTTATGGGCTCTTAAGAATGGTAGAGATCTGGCTTTAGACCCCAAAAAGGAGGACAAATTTGGCCTGACTAAAAAACTTATATAAATTACCTCAGATATACTGAAAACTAGAACAGCTGTTAATGTTATTTTCTATAGTTTTGAGAAGGATCATTAACATTCAAATAGTTCTTCGGACGATTGAACTCTTTCTTGTTGTTTCCACTGCTCAACAGACCCAAACCAACAAGACAAGGACAAAGAAACACCTGAATCCTATGTTATAAGGGTTACCCCCTTTGAAATTAAAAAACTTCTGTTTACCCCATCACATTCGGATATTACACCTGAAGAAGGCCAAAGAATGGATCGACCGAAACATCATGTTAACAACACAAACAACAAGGAGTTGAATCATCTGAAGAACTATTTAAACTGTTAATGTATTTTTATTATGTGTAGTTGCCGTTGTCTGATGAGCCGCAATGTAAGAGTTACCTTGTCAATACGTCTGAGAGGGTCAATCTACCTAAGTCTTCATTTTCAATCTGGAATGTCCTCCTTTTTGGAAATGGCCACCTTAACTGTAGATTAGTGTGTAATGTGTTATGCTTGAAAACTCTGATGATATAAAACACTATAGACTTCTGAAAAAGTGACACATATACTTTGTTCATTCAAATCAATTAGCCAACCGAGCATCGATATAAATAGCATCTGGGAATCTCTTATCAAAAAGGCCATTTCTGAAAAAGTAAACAGGTCACTTAATCATGGGGAAGCTCAGAATTTGGCACCGAAACAAAACACCAATGTATAGGAATATATATATAGAAAAATTTAAAAACGGATGTGGCGTGTCTAGTCCAATATGAGCATGCATTTTAGGAAGTGATTTCACATTCTAGAACCAAGAACACTCAACAAAGGCCAGAGATTAATGGCCAAAACGTTGCGAATAAATGAACATATGGTCAAACCATTATCCTCGTCTATATCATACACAATGATTAATACACCCTGTCTAACAAAATTCAGACAAGAACTGTAGAGATGTGAGTTTTGGACAAGCATATAGGGAGTAGTAGTAAAATCATCCTGTTATATCACGAGTAAGATTCATTAAACAAATACATCAAGACTTTCATTCATTTTAAAGATTCCATATAGAGTGACGCAGCAATTCTTTTTGGTGACGGAACAAATCATTAATCACAATTGGTATATGAAGATATGGTTTTGGCTTTTCTTATCGCTGCCCACTGACTTTTCTGCTACTTCACCGATTAACATGGATTTTCATGAGCTTAGTCGTCATGTTCCCAAAATGAAACATTAATTAAATGTGAGATTTGAATTAACTAACCAGATGACTATATCAAGACACTGAGAGGTTAACATGAACTTCAGTTGGAAAGGCAAGACAATGTTCTACATTATCCAATCTGAAACGATTGGCTCTCTTTTAAAACTGGTAGCATGTGTCAACAAAGGGATCCTGTGTACTGTGGTATTTTCCCCCACACTGGTTCCCTTCAATTGATTTACTTATCTCAGTTGGAGATTTACACCATTGTCAACACAGGCAACCAATTTTAGTGTGATGGTTTTGCATTCCTTTCTGACGTGATGTTCTTATTCTTCACCCCCTTCAGAAACATCATGGGGGCATATCCCATTTGTTTGTGATGTAGTAATAATTGGGTGATGTTGTAGTCTCTCGAGGATGCACATTGTGAATCACGCTACCAATCATTTCCAAGTGTCATCTGAACTTTCCCAGAAGTCTATAATATAATTTCATACACATGCATCTTCGAAAACAACCACTGTTAACTATGACTAGCATTATAGATACGTTTACATCAACATTGTTAGCAGAAATTAGTTTTATCATCTATATTGTAATGATCCAATTTCTGTATATTTGTTTGTGTTTTTGTTATGGTAACACAGCAAAAACAGTACATGTTAGCACAAAACCATTAAAATGCTCTAACTTGGAGAATAAAGCAATTTCCAGTCTAATCGGGACACCAGTTTCCGAGTAATTTTTGATTAAGTATAAATTGACCATTTAAAAAGAAAAATGTATGTACAGTAACAGCAACAGCAACATGGATCTATGTAAATGATGATCCTAAGGAGCAATCACTACTTGGTGAGCGAGATGCAATTCGATTAGGCATCGTCACACTCCATCTCAATGGTTACAAGAGATAAATCCAGCTCTATTAACTGCTAATTACAAAGTCGTTTCCATGAGTTTTCTTAATAAGAAAATATGAGGAATGAGCAGAGGAGAATCCTTGATCTGCCTGCACTCTTCTCCATCAGCAATAATGGCATATTAATAATAATAATTAAGCTTAGTGATAATTAGCATTTGCAAATAATTATAATATAAATTCTATAAATTGGAAGTGATTTGACTGTAATGTTCTTGTTGTGTCTACGTGCCTTTGTTGTTCTTTCTGTGGTAGCCGTGTGAAATTAGAATGCGTTTGATTCGTAATCTGCGTAAGTGTGTTAAGAAAAGAAGACGGAACAAGATAACACATGTGATAGGGTTGTTTGGCCTGGTAAGAAGTGAGCGTTCCCACTTCCGGTCCGCGTTTTCTGGGACCGGAAATGGAATGGGGGTTGCTGGGAGCTTGCTTCAGCATGTTTATTGATTTAACATATACATACATTTATATAAACATCAAGCGAAGGTCACTGAAGGCTGCCTTTAAGCTAGTTGATATGTGAATTTTGTCTGAAAAACTGCTTTTATTTGAAGTACTATTTTAATATGCAAAGTTATTCCATACTAAAGTGTATGTTCTTAAAGCAATTATTTTATTATTATTAGATGAAGTATTATAAATCATTACTAATTTTTGACTACTATTTACCTTCGTCTTTAACTTTTTTAGTTACTATAATAATGTATGTTGTTGTTGTTAACAGAGATGGCGTGCCAATCACTGTCCAGTCTGAGGAGACACGGGTGTGGCAGAGGAAGGATGGAAAATGGCAGAATGTTCATTTTCATCGCTCAGGTTCATTGCAAGCTGTGTCATCAAAATAAAAAAATACAAAAATCCACTAAGCAACCAAAATTTCACTTCAAGGTACAAGTACAACAAAATCACCACTACTACCACCACCACCACAACAACAACAAATACCACGATGATGATGATGATGATGATGAAAATGACAAAGATGACAATTACAAGAGACGGAAGCGAAATGAAAAGAAAGAAAGAAAGAAAGAAGGGAAAAATCTCAAGAAATGGAGACAAGAAATCTAAAATGTGAATTACAGAGGAAAAAAAAATAAAGAATCCTGAAAAAAAAAAAAGAAAAAGAAATGAAGAAAAAAAAAAAAAGAATTGTGGCAAATAGACACGAGCAGAAAGGACGAAAGAAGAAGTGTTCATTTTGACCCCCTCTCCCTCTTTGTATCTCTCTCTCTCTCTCTTCCCGTTATCTGGTAAACATCTTTAATAAGAAGGAAAAAAAAGAAACCATCCCTCCCTTTGGAAAAAAAAAACAAAAAACCGAAAGCATCTGTGGTTGCTGCTAACAACAATACCAAACACTGTCGACTGAGCTGCATCCCCTCACTCCCCTGTCGAGTTCCTCCTATTTCTCCGCCACTTCCTACTCCTCTTTCAAAAGATCCAACTTGTTCTCTTTCATGTGGAACTTTCAAATAAAACGCAGAAAAAAAAAGAAAGAAAAAAAAAACAGAAAATTCCTCTCTAAAAAAGAAAAAAAAAAAGAATACCATCGAGCAAGAGTGAAAGAAAAAGAGAAAGAGAGAAATCATGATTCCTCATACTTTCAAACTCCCTAACATTTAAGAAGCCAGGTACCTACTCATCTATCTTATCTTCTCTATTAAAAATACTCCTGTGGCCTTGTGCCAGACTAGGATAGGCTTAGTAAAATATCTATTAAAAAATACCTTTTACGAAAGCAACAGTCAGCTTATACCTTAGGCAATATTAGAGAAGTTCTTACCATTGACATCTCAATGTATATTTAATTTTTACAGGGATTAGAACAGTTCTCAATACATATATAGTCGTAGTTGTATTATAACAAATACAAATCATATATAAGAAATCCGATATATGTTGTTGAAAATATTTAATTAGAGTGCTCGACATATGAAAAAGTTAATTTTATAAAAGAGCTATGAGAGCAGTGAAACAAATGTTGTCAGCTCCCACTAAAACTTGTTTCAATATGGAGTGTGTGTGTGTATATATATCACATTTTATACATGTGGTTGGTGTGATATTATAGATATTATACACTCCAATACCTCGATTAACAAAATTAATATTTTTCATTATCAGTAACTTCATTATCATAGGAAGATAAGTTCTTTTTATTGAAAGAAATATACACTTATTAAAAATATGTTAGGCTTACATATATAGAAAAAATCTTTCAAAGAAAAGTATGTGTTTCAATCAAAGAAGTATAGACCCTTTTAGGTTATGCAACATGTAAAATATATGAAACAAAAATAAATATGGTACTACTGGATCTGTTAGATTTGTATTTTTCATAAAAAAGGCATCAAGTTCTTTGCCTTCTTCTTACGAATCTCTAATTCTTCCCTATAACAATTCAACGCTACCATTAGATATATTTTAACTTCCATGCTTCGTTCAAAATTTGGATCGTTTTCTCAAAGTTGCTCTAAAGCACACATTAAGCTTCGTTATAACAAGGTTTCGTTCACAGAGGAAACATAAAACGAGGTATTGGCCTGTGTGTGTGTGTGTATATATATATATATGTTTTATATTTACTATAAGACTCGCTAGTTTGGTAAATTGTTTCATGTTTACATCTTATCAAGCGAGTGGATCAAACTAGACAAGCAATTCCATTTGATGGTTTTGTATGTCTAGTTCGATCCACTCTCTTGATAAGATGTAAACATGAAAAGATTTGCCAAACTAGCGAGTTTTATAAAAAATATAACAAAAATTTTTATATGCTCTGTTTTATTGATTTATTTACTAAAATATTGAGCACTATGTATTTTCAACAAATGTGTTTTTAAAAAAGCACAAAATACACACACATATATATATATATTTCTGTGCTACCTCTTTCCAAGATATAAAACCATTTTAGGGGAATGAAAGATCAAAAAAGACAAAACAAAAATCCTTTCTTCCTTTCAATCTTTTCTTCGTTTAGCCTCTACTCCAAATATTGAATTTTTTAAAAATTCCATTAAAAAATTTCCACCCTGACATCTACCCTTAATATATGTCCGATCCCCAAAAATACAGAAACAACAACAACTATTGAAGTAAAATTTTAATTTGTCAGTGTTGAGTTTGTTGTTGTCATTATTACTACTACTAATACTGCTATCAACACTTTCTATTAATACTACTATTGCTGCTACTATATTATTATTATATTACAATTATTACAGCTGTTGTTATTACTTTTATCATTGTTATTACAATTACTACAATTTCTTAAATGATTATTGTTGTTATTATTTCTACACTAATAGTATTACCGCAACTATTATATGTATTACCAAAGCAGCCATCATTATTTCTAGTACTAACACTATTGTTATTAATAGTACTAATAAAATTGATTTTTGCTATTAATACTTATTAATATACCACTGGTCTCTAAAATTATTAGACTAGTGTAATTATCCTATTTCTCATCTTCATAAATTTCTTCATTTATATATATAAATATATATATATATATACACCTTTCTTTTACTCTTCTATAATTTGTAATAATTTACAGTTCTTTCTCTCAACAGAAAGCTCCCCAAAGTTGTATAACGGCTCTTTTTTCCATCTTTTATCACAAAACCCATCTCTCTCTCTCCCCATCATTCTCTCTCCATTCTCTTTTTCTCTCTCACTTCTCTACCAAATTAATAACAATATCCTTTTATGTCAGTTTTTCTATTGAAATAAAAAGGATTGTTTTCGCTTGGATTTTTTTCATGTGGTTTCAGCGGTTTTAGCCCGTCAAGGGCAAATATTTTAGATACATATGAAAAAAAGTTTTTAAAAAAGAACAAAATGACTAACAAAAGATGTTGGAAACAAAAAAAGAACAAAGAAGTTTTCCAAATCCTCAAAAAGATTAAACAAAAACCTAAAATGCTCCCATCTGAAAGAGGCAAGTATGGACGAAATTATTTAAAGAAATTAAACCAAATGTAAAATCTTTTTCCATATATATGTATATAAATATACATATATATATATCTATATGAATATTATTTGTTGTCTTTCAATTTTAAAGTGGAAAAAATAAACATATATGAAATATATATTTAAAAAAATGAAAATAAAATCTTCTTCATTAAAACCCTTTCAAGGCTAACCTATTAAGGTGCTTTATGCCTGAATTAAAATGTCCCAGTAGACATCTAAAAAGAGATCTACGGGACATATGTATCCCAGCAGTAATAGAAACCTCGGGATATATATGTCCCAGGAGTCTTGAAAGGGTTAACAGCAGAACAAAAAAAAAAAAGATTCACCAATGGAGAATTTATTCCCTCTCTACTCGGACCATCTTCTCCACAATTCTTCATTAAAAAATTTTTTTCCTCCAACCCATCCTACATTCTGGGCCCCCAAACCCTTACCATTCATCCATAAGCTCCTACTCTCTTTATGTCTAAATTCAAAGTTAACATTCATATAAACTACCCTTCCTCCCCTGTGAGGTGAATGTCATAGCTCTTCTGGTAAAGAGGTTGGTTCTTAAACTAGTCATGTTATTTTAAACATGATTGGTGCGAGTTCAAGTTCTTCTGGTAAAGAGGTCGGTTCTTAAACTAGTCACGTTATTTTAAACATGATTGGTGCGAGTTCAAGCCGATGAGCAGGCATGTAGACCTTTGGCAAGTCTTTCACCCCCACCCTCAATGCAGTTAGTACAATTGTGTACTATTAAAATCTGCAGTGCCATTGTGGTATAAATATCTATTCATTAATGCCTATTCTCCCTCGTATTTCCCTATCCCACCCAAATCATTGTGTCAGTGCATACCCGCGCTCAACACAGATGGTATACACCGTCAAAAATTCAGTTTTCATTCTTTTTCACCATAATTACAACAAAAAAAAAAGATTAATTAATTATTTAACAAAACCAGAAAGAAACGCTTTTTTTTCTTTTTAATTTAAAAAATCCAGAGAGATTAACTGTAAAACATTTTAAAGGATCTCTCTAAACATTTCATAATTATTATTGTTAAACAGAAAAATTACCTGCTTAAATATACATCATAT
This sequence comes from Architeuthis dux, assembly GCA_006491835.1. Taxonomy (NCBI): domain Eukaryota; kingdom Metazoa; phylum Mollusca; class Cephalopoda; order Oegopsida; family Architeuthidae; genus Architeuthis; species Architeuthis dux. The sequence goes on from VCCN01003315.1 coordinate 4,418,246, forward strand.
ATATGAGTGTGTTAAAGTGTATATATACATATATGTATGTGTGTATATATATATATATATATATGTATGTATATATATGACAAAGTTATTAAATTTTATTCTTTATCAACTAATTTTATCTTGCTGTTACACCTTTAATGTAAGGTATATCATTGTGCATGTATATATGTGTGTGTGTGTATATATATGTGTGTGGTAAAGGTCATCTAACCTTGTTCTGGATGGATGTAGTTCAAGCCACCAGGGTACAAGATAAAAGGCCTTTCCTAAGAAGTATGTACTGCTTCCCTCTCTATAGGGAAGTTTGCTGTTTACACTCCTTGGAACCTACCATATTATACATACATACATGTGTACATACACAAAAAAACAATTATGATTATAAGTGTATATAGTTATTAATCTGTATTGATGTTAAGTTTTCCCACAGGACACACGTTTGTCTCCATGTTTTTGGTCTTAGTGCATTTTAACTTCAACTACTACATCCACCACAATCACCACCACCACTACTACTACTACTACTACTGTTGTTCTTTTCCTAATACAAGTAGTAGTTTTAGAATTGCTAAATTACAATATTTCTATATGCACAGGCCACGCTTACTCAATTTTATTTTAATTCTAGCTATCACGAATGCTTCCTTCTCGTAGCTAAAGTAGATGTAATTTTTCTTTTAAAAGAAAAAAAAAAATTTAATTTTTGCTTTCATTTTATATCTAGTGTCGTTTAGTCTGGAGAGTTATCTTCTCCTTTATAAATTATGCTGCAGGGGAGGTAACTCAAAAGTGTTAACTTTGCATTTTCTCCCAATATTTCTTTTGTAGAATTTTAAGCGCAACCCCTTGCCTTCACAGTTACTTTTTTTTTTTTTTTAAATCGATTAAATTATGACGAGTTCTTTTAAAGATTAAATTTCAAAATGGTGCGTTCCTTTGTGTAACTAAAGAGAAGGCATTATCTCACACCAATTTGAAGGAAAATGAAAAACCTAAAAGAAATAGAAATTTTTTCATCTCACATTGTTATATTTTAAAAAAAGAATTTTTTCAAAAATCTATTTATTTATGGAAAAATAACACATTTGTGTGTTTGCGTGTGAATATATACATATACTTGTATGAATACATATATACACGTGTGTGTATGTATATATATATGCATACAGTATATGTGCATGTATATATATGGATATAATATGCACACACACATTCATACAATGTATGAATATATATAAATGCACATACACATATATAATATTTGTGTGTATGTTTCTATGTGTGTGTGTGTGAAAGTGGAAATTAGTACGTGAGTAAGCATGTATAAACTAATCTTTCCTCTTTTTTTTGAAATCACATTTTCATAATCAAGACATTAAAAAATTCTTCAGGATAGGAAGCACCTGCATGAAGACTTTTTCCAAGGCCTCTTAGTGTCATCACTGCTGTGGTAAAGAAAAAAAGAAAAGAGTCTCTATGTATTAAAACCCTACCCCAGCAGTGGTCTAAATCTTTGGTCATTCTTTGACCGGTCATTTATGAACCTCAGCTTAGCTCTATCTCCACTGTCATCTATGAAGGCAAACAGAGGTCGGTATTTTCTACCGCTTCTAAATGCTTCCAAAATCCTCATTCATAGATGCGGTGAAAGAAGAAGAAAGAGATGTAATATCATGTAAGATGATTATTTAGTTTGGAGAGTTGTCTCCCCTTTTATAATTATGCTGCAGGGGAGATAACTCAAGTGCTAAACAACAACAAAAATTTAAAATATATATAATTAACCGAAAAAAAAACCTCAAATAACAAAATGATAAAAGAAAAAACACTTTAGCTTTAAAAGTCTTTTTTCAGCATTTTTTGAAATCTAGTAATTTTTTGATTGTTGCTTTTTCTTCCCCAGACCCCCAAACCTTTCAAGCTGAACTCTTTCAAGTTTCAAGTTGTAGTTTGTAGTGAACCCTTTCATGTCCCCTTCTTCTTCTTCAAGCTCCACAAAGCCTCCCCCCCACTTTTTCTTTTTGGCCCTCACCCAGTGCTCACCTGTTCAATATAATAGGCATATACATACTGTAACAAATATATATTGTCATTTTTTGAAATAACGATTTTAAAATTTTAAAATAGATTTTAAAAAACATGGAAAGGGGTAATATCTTCTTTTGCATGAAAAAAAAAAAGAAAAGAAAAGAAAAACAAATCTATTCTATTGACAGACATTTTTACATCTCATGATGATGATGATGAGTGATAAAATGCACGTTTAATTTGTCTCTCTCTATTTCTATATTTGTTTATTTTTTCCCCACATCTTTTTCAGTGTGCTTCAAAAACAACAAAAGAAAGAAAAAAATAATAAATACATTTTTGAAAAATTTCCCATCAAAAAGAAAAAAATTTGAAAAAAAAAAAAA
>VCCN01003315.1:4502520-4512954 GCA_006491835.1 Architeuthis dux
GTAATTTAGATTTATAAACAAGTTAGGTAAAGAATACATCCTTTAACCAAGTCAAAAACAAATAGAAACAATTTTTTGTGCTTTTAATCTGTTAGACCCTAACACTCTTCCTAGAAGTTGTTAGTTTTTAGAAAAAATGTGTTTTAAGGTTTTACGAGGGGGGTTCTATTTAAAATGTAATTGTATGGTCAACTGGACCGTTACTTTCAGTCCGTTGTATGGAAGTGCGGCTTTGAAACATGTTGTTACTTCCCTTGTAAAGGTTGTTAACTAGGTTAACTAAGGTTTTTTGCACAGCTTTTATTAAAGTGAACCCGCGGTTCACTTTAATAAAAGCTGTGCAAAAAACCTTAATGAAAGCACAGACAAATCGTTATTAAAATATAAAAGAAGCATTGCAAAAGAAATAACCGAATACTTCGAAGCCTCACTTCCGTAACTGTCCCATTTGCCATACAGCAACATTGTAAATAGAACCATGTTCATAAAACCTTTTTTCTAAAAACTAACAACTTCTAGAAAGATTGTTAGGGTCTAACGGAAGCACAAAACATTACTGGCTAAAAAGAATATTTTCTATTTTTTTTCAACTTGGTTAACGGATTTAGATCTTTACCGAAAGTTATATATTTTATTCCTCTTTTAATCCCCATGATTACTTAGCGGGGTTGGTGAGCCTCTTGTTCACCACACAGTTTCTCAAATCTTAGATGTCACTTCCTATCATTATGGCTGTGCATCAGCGCATTGAATTACGATTGCCTGGAAATACTGAAATTTTTGATTATCTGGCGGCGCCACTGGGAGCCAACCACAGAGCCCCAGGGAGCCAACCACGGTGCCCCGGGGAGCCAACCACGGTGCCCCGGGGAGCCAACCAGCGCACACTTTGGGAATCATTGATTTATATCAATAGTAGTCAGTCAATATGTAAATGGTTTTCTATAGTTTTGAGAAGGGTCATTAATATTCAAATGGTTCATTGGATGATTGCACTCCTTCTTGTTGGAAGCAGAGAAAATCAAAGAGGCAGCTCACATCAAAATGTCGACTAAATGCATTAGCCAGACAAGTGCAGATTTCAACCCGATGTGGCTTCCACTTCTCAACAAATCTAAATCCGACAAGACAAAGACACAGAAACACCTGAGTAATATGCTATAAGCGCTACACCCCTTTAAACATAACTTCTGTTTAACCCATCACACTCAGATTTTACACCTTAAGATGGCCAAAGAATGGATCGGTCGAAACGTTGTGTTTACAGCACTAATAATGAGTTCAATTGACCGAAGAACCATTTGAATATGTATGATTGGTTCAGATGAGGTCTATGAGTCTATGTTCCTTTGTTAGAAACCATCAATCAAACCTGTCAGCATAGGTTTCTTCAGTTTTCAAGTTGGTCTGGCCAGCTGGCTATGTATGTATGTACCACACGTACAGACTGCACCAATGGAGTTGAACATTTAAACATGTTTTTTTGTTTTTTGAAAATTTCCCCCCTAAATAGGTTTTTAATGGAGGTTCGATTTGCAATGTAAGTTTATGCTAAATTGTTCCCTTAGTTTGTGTCCGACAGCTTGTTTTTTAAAAATTTTGAATTTCTTTAGTCATCACTGTCCAACAAAAGGCGAGAGAAGTAACTTATTCATTGATCACCACTTTTTCAAAATTTTTAATTGATCACCCCCAACACGGCATGCTGCCAAAAGATATTGGTCACATAATGGTTTCTATTGAGTGACTATACTGTTTTGTTTTTATTTTACCATAACCTGTTCAATACAATCTGCTGAAAAAATATTTTTGAAAAGTAATTATTCAAATCTTTGGAAAACTGGTCTCAGTGAAAGTTTTAAGTAATTTAAGTCCATGATTTAAACCATCTGTTAAAACTATTTTTTCAGAATTTTTAATCTAAGAAATTGATTTGCAATGAATATATATTTATAGTCATGCATTCTTTTGCATATGATCTTTTAAATATGAAGCTTTGATTTTCTTTGTTGTTTCTGTGTAATTATTTTCTTTATTAAAAGATTAAAATATTTAAAAATGTTTAAATGAATTTTTTAAATCATCAAAATACCTTAATCTAATTAGGTAATCTCTTAAATTTCATCTTTTTGAATCATTAAATTCGAGAAATATGCTTAGATTTTATCCAATTTAAAAAATCTTTTTATTATAAGTTAATATATAAGTTAAAAAAGAGGGGGAAATGTTACATTCGCAGCATTTTAAAACCCTTTTGAGTTGCATTGGACATTATAACTACTGAAGCCTGTAAAACTGTCAACATAGGATTCTTCAGTTTTCAAGTGATTCTGGCTGGACATGTATCTGTCATATGTACAGGTCCCACCAATGGAGCTAGAGGGCTAAAAATTTAACATTTATTCAAGTTGGTCTGGAATATCTATGTATCATGTGTACAGGCCAATGGAGCTAGAGGGATGAAAATTTAAACATTTACTCTTTACTATGTCTAGAAAAAAACTTTTTTTTTTGTTGAAAATTCCCCCTAAATAAGTTTTTTTTTTGGGGGGGAGGGGCAATTTGCAATATAAGTTCATGCTAAATTAGTCCCTTAGTTTGTGTCTGGCAGCATTCACGCTTGCCTTTTGAAAATTCAGACTTTTTAGTGACCCAACTAAAGGCGAGAGACTTATACATCAATCACCCTTTTTCCAATTTTTAAATTGATCACCCCCAACACGGCATGCTGCCAAAAGCCTTTGGTCATGTGACGATTTCTATTGAGTGACTAACCAGACCTGTTTTCCTTAGAAATTATTTCACTAAGTCCCCAAATAAGCAATGTCATATAACTTTAAAAGTCAAGAAAGTCACCCAAATGACATCACCTGGTAATTTGTGAAGTACTCTTTGTAAGAAGATAAGAAATATTGATAACCTTTATTAAGATAACCTAGAAAATATAAAAACCTTTAAACAATAAATCATAGTCCAGGGGGCCACCACCCCAGGATCCTATAAGTAGGGTACCAAAATGTTCCTCAGGATGTCAAAATTGTGTGGACTGTGTACTTGAAGTTTTCTTGTAAAATGCTCCACATATTGCTTCATATTTCTGGCTGTAACTTTTTAAGCCCAAGATACACTGTTGGAAAGCTGAGGAAATTCTCTTTCTAAAGATGTATATATCTTCTATAGTTTTGAGAAGGGTCATTAATATTGAAATGGTTCTTCGGACGATTGAACTCCTTCTTGTTATTTGTGTTGTAAACACAACGTTTTGGCCGATCCATTCTTCGGCCTTCTTCAGGTGTAAAATCCGAGTGTTATGGGTTAAACAGAAATTATGTACTCGGATTTTACATCTGAAGAAGGCCAAAGAATGGATCAGCCGAAACGTTGTGTTTACAACACAAATTACAAGAAGGAGATCAATCGTCCGAAGAACAATTTCAATGTATATATCTCTTTCATGAATTAAATACATTGACTTTGGTCTATAAAGTATACATGATATTTCCTTGTAAAATGTTGAAATACCTATAAATTAATTGCTATTATGGTAAAATAAAGTGTATTTTTGAATTCCTCATGTCTAAAAACCATAATTTAACCTTTTAAAGTACTCAGATATGTCAATTGAGAGACGAGATATGAAATTCTGGATTTCTTTGGTGTGTGCTGGCAGCCATTTTGTTTTATGCCAATGAGTTAGTTCTTCCCAACTTTTTTCTTAGGAACATCTTTTTTTCTGAAAGAGGACATCCCAAGGAACATTTTGGTATCATAGGATCCTTTGGGGGATGCAGGGTAGGCCCTTAAATGTAATCCTCTGTGTGTATATACACCGATGGAAAATAAAATTGCGACATCCTGAATATGTGTTTCAATTTACTCAAGATTAAACATACAGGTAATATAGCTGGATTGCAGTAAATGATCACATATACGTGCACTGGTTCCAAAATAAGAGGTGTATCAATAGTACCCATATTAATACACTATGCATACAATTGTACAGATGGCGAATACCATCCTGCGATACATTATTCCATGCCTCTTGCACCTGTTGATCAGCAAGAGTTGTAGGTGGGCTAACAGAACGAGTCAGGCATTGTCCTATACATGTTTAATGGGGGACAGGTCTGGCGATCGTGCTGGCCAGAGAAGTTATCGAACATCTTGCAGCGCATGTTGACGGGCATCATGTGGGCAGGCATTATTCTGCTGGAACAGCACATCGCCTTCCTGTTGCAGAAATGGCAGAAGAATCGGTTGAACAAAGTTCTGGACTGGTCAACGTTCCCTCCACAAACCCCAAAGGTGAGTGAGAGTTGTAACTTATGGCACCCCACACCATGATGCCAGGGGTTGGTGTCGTGGGCGAATACACTCTGGAAGATGTTGCTCTCCACGTCTACATTGCACACACAACTGACCATCACTTGGATGAAGGCAGAACTTGCTTTCATCACTGAACACTACAGAGTGCCATTTGATCCCCTAGGTGACACTCTCACAACACCACTGGAGACATGCATAACATTGTTGTGGCTTAAGTGGAAGTCTGGCTAGAGGCACACAGAGTGTAGTCTAAGTTGTAAGTAAACGATTTTCAACAGTCTGTTTTGACACTGCTAGGGCCACGTTTGCTCTGATCTGTGCTGTGGATGCTGCAAGGTTTGCTACAGCTGACCTTACAATGCACCAGGTCTATGGGTGTAGGAATGTTCATTTGACCACTTGTTTTGGAAGTGCTAAATTAGCCGTTTTGGCCGCTTTCTGGCTATTTTTGACCATATTAGTGGCTTTTTGCCATTTTTAGTGTTTTAGTGGTTTTTGGCCATTTTTGGCTATTTCAAAAAAATTTAGTGCTTTTTGGCAATCAAACTAGTGCAAAAATATTTTTTGAGTTAGCAACACTGATGACAGTGCTATTTCAGTTTTTACTAGTATACTGTGAGGGTACAAAAGTCTTTTCCCCCCTCCCTTAAGTTCTCCCTTCCCTAAATTGAGTTTGTGTTAAGCCTTGCCAGCTCGATCTCTAAAATTGAATTTGAAACCTTTCAGTTACCAGTCCGCAGCTCTAACTAGGAAATAGCATTCAGGGCTAACATCCCCTTTCACTACCAACAGAACAGGCCAGGGCTCGAAATTAACATCCCGTTGTCAGTAAAAATGTGTTCGGGACAAACAAATATCTTCCCCAGGACGAAAGTGATTTTTTTTTAAAAAAGTTTTTTTTTTTATAAATCACTTCCATCCCGGAGGCGTCTGGGGGAGATTTTTTTTTCTTTAAATTTGGTGAGGATTGATCTTGTCGTTTTGTTACAGGTTTGGACTGGAGTTTGACAATTATTTATTTCCTCAACATTTTAATGGTGTTTTTATTATGCTACTAACAACTAACAACTATAGATGATAATAACAAAGTAAAGAAACAACATTTTTGATTTTGGGACAGTTTACATTTCCTTCGGGATGGTTCCGTGACAGTTACGGGACGGTAGTGAAAAAAGTTTGTCTGGAGCCCAGGATCAGGCCAATGTGTATATGTACAGCTACGATTGAAGATTACAGCTTTTCCATTTCCGGACTGTGTACTAAGAAAGATCTTCAATTACACAGACTCACACAAGTATTCAACAAGAGTAGATAGATTTTTGCAATGTTTAACTTTCAGCTTGGTAAGTAAATATAGAATAAAGGTTTAAATTTTAAGAAAAAAATAACTTATTGTAACTGAGAACTGATGTTGTATAATGAAAACATGTCATTGCTTTATTTGGACATGGAATGAAGAGATAAATATATGTCAAACAAAGGACAAGGTTTCCTTATTTCAAATTGTCCAACCACTTCAAACCCCCTTGACAAAATACCAGGCATTTGAAAAGTAGGGAAGAAGGACCTGTGCAAATGCTCCACAAATGCTTTCGTATTTATTTATGTATTCCCTAACCAAATCCACATCATCACTTGGCAACATGTACTTAGTCATGTGATTCTGCAATGTGCTGTGTCTTAATGTAAGCACGTCATGTTGCCAAATATGAGAGACATGTCCTTTGATTACACCAACCATGACACTCTTTAGTCAAGCCATGTTGCTGCTGAATATATCAGAATTGTTTAAAAGTAAATGAAGTTAAGTTACTTAATTTCTATATTTTCAAATTTGAATCCAGAAAAAAAGACACTAGCTCCATTTGTTGTATAGCCACGGATCCGCTAGAGAAAAATCTTGGACTTTGAGAAAAAGGAAAACTCGTGACTTGGTTTATAAAATATGATGATATATTTTTATTACATCAGATACATCGTGCAGTGGTGAAGAATGAAGAGAGATAACGAGAGCTAACAGACTTTTCTTAGACAGCAGGGCATATGGGTCCTTGACAAAAGGGAAATTGGTCTTGTCTTTGACCCAAGCCTAGGTTGATCTGACTGCCTTCTGAGGGCGCCTCTGTGGCTGGTTTTCCGGCCCACCACCTGTAGCTCAGGGTTTAGTCAAAATCCTGTTTATGACTTTTCAACCCCTGATGTGTCTCTTCCAGTCCCAGACACCTGCAGTTTGTGGTTTGGTCGATATCCTGTTTATGACTTTCAACACCTGCGAGGGTAAAATCTGTGAACCCCTCCCACGGCTGCCTAAATATCTAACACATCAAATAAACCTGACCCTTGTCACATTTGTTGTGGAGAAGCAAATAAGTACTAAATGCATATTATTCTAGTAAAGGCTTTTTTCAGCATCGATTTTGTGCAGATGGAATTTGCATTAGGAAATCAATTCATTTTTCAATTTTTTTATTTGACTTTATACTAAAACTTTGATAATAGAGCTAGTGTCTTTTTTCTGCATTCAAATTTAAAAATATAGAAATTAAGTAACTTAACTTCATTTATTTTTAAACAATTCGGATATATTCAGCAACGTGGCTTGACTAAAGAGTGTCATGGTTGGTGACATGTCTCTCATATTTGGCAACATGACATTACTATGCAATCGGCCAGCAGAGACAAAAAGTTTGGCAATCCCTGTTGTAAGGCTTTTTTTAAACAGGGATTGGCAACCTTTTTGCCTCTGCGGGCCGGATCACTTATTAATGAGTGGACTGCGGGACAAATAAATGCCATAAAAAGCTTGAAATATGGTAATTATCCATTTAAATACATCTAGGCATATTTTGGTTCAAATCAGTGAATAATGCATGCTAGAAAATCATTTGTGCTTAAACTAGGATGACAATAAGTAATCAAAGAACTCAATTTAGTCGCAATTTATTGCAATCAAGATATCTTCAGAATCTATTTAAAAGTTGCATCCATTCTACCAGAATGTAACCCAGATGCAACTTGATGTATGGCTGTATCAGCATTTTCAAAATGATATGCTTTTTTCATTATTATTGACTTTTCAATTTGTGGTAACATATTGTAAACTGCACCAATAGAAGCTGCAAGTTTTTGTTAAAATAATTCAGTTTGCAACTCATAAATCATCTGTAGCTTTGTCTAAGGGGAAGACTAAGACAAATAATGTGTATCTCAATGTGTATATCAAGCAGGACAATATTAGGTTAGTACCGGGATCTACCGTAAGATCGTCCACCTGATAGATCGCCCATGGGCAGTTATTATAGGTGGGCATTTATTTGGGGGGTCAAGTTTTTGTAGATGAAAATTTGAAAGCATCTATGTTTAGTACACTATAAATAAAACTGGACAACTTGAATACACATATAATATTTAAGACATCAAGTCCGAAATATCTCTCAATTCGTTGTATAAACAAAAAGTTGCTTCAAAGAAATTAATTCGCTCAATACTTCTTCACTATTGCTGAATGAGTTTGAAAACAAACAAGTTATATTATTTATTTATTACAAAAATACAGTCTATATAATATATAGACTGTATTTAATATATATATATATATATATATATATATATGTTTGGCTCTCGAAAAAAAAGAAGAAAATACTGTCCAAAGAAGTACCAAACATGATTAAAACGAGTTGCCAATTGATAGTGAAGTGAATAAAAACATGTGAATTGTAACTTTTATTGTTTTATTATGCTCAATTTAGCAGTTGTGATGGCCTTTGAATAATGGCCCTGGGTTATTATTTGGTCCATTTTTATCACCCAAATTTGGCTGTTTTTCCGTTTTACCACCCCGGGCGATCTTACAGTAGATCCCGGTAGTAACCTAATATTTGCTTGCGGGGCAGTCAAAATCCCTTTGTGGGCCCGATCTGGCCTGCGGCCCGTATGTTGCCTATCCCTTACAAAATTGTAATCTATGAAAGTTCATAATGTTTTCCCAACTCAAAAGATCCACCTTTCCCGAGAATGAAACATCATATTGGCAAAGAATGTGGCTGATGATTGTCCGGACGTCTTTAGTATTTTCCTAAAAACTTTTTCCCAGCTGAATGTTAATTAGTTTTTTTTGGCAACCATAAAGTTTATTGATACAAGCATTAATTAATTAGTTGTTGCCCTTATGCTGGCTACAGCTTCAGCCGTCCCAGCCCGGGCTCTACATATCACAAGTTTCTCTGTCTTGGCTCTGGTTTGTGATATGTGAAATAGACTTAGAGGTGACCCCGAGGTAGTGTCACTCACTTGGCCATGTGCTATTTTATCCATAGCTAGGTAGAGATGTGGATTCATGGCTTTCCCAAGGGCATTAGTGCAAAGTGAACACAAATTGTCTCGCTGAGTCCATTTTCTGTGCTGTTAACCATTCTGCCACCCTGCACCCCTTCACAAGCATAAAATTTAAAATCTCACCCATCCATTTTTTCCTAAATAAGGGTAGTGAATCAGTTTTTACTTTAAAGACTAATGCCACCACAATGAATTTTCAATATAGTCAGAAAACAAATGTGACAAGCCTGTCTGCTGCATGGTCAAACTCCACTCCTACTTCTATTCCGACTGAAGATGATTACACAACTTTTGTATTTTATATATAATAAATAAAAAATTACAAAAATATGTATATTTTAGTATAAATGTATTTATTTATTAGAATGAAACAAGCTCTTGCATAATTGTAGATTAAATTTTCATAGATATGTAAGACTTGTCAGTTTGACTCAGTCAGTAAGAGAGTCACCTACTGATCCCTTTGTTGTGATTTCAAATCATGGTAGAGAAATGTTAATTTCATATATCGGTTTGGTTTAATGTGACGGGAAAGACAAACAGTGAAGAGTTTACTCCCCTGAATTAGGTGAGGATTGTTCTTGTTCTTGTTAAGGTCCAAAAATAAAGTCAACTCCACATAACATAAATTTTCGTGGATATGTAAGACTTGTCAGTTTGGCTCAGTCACTAAGAGAGCCGCCTACTGATCACTTGCTCATGATTTCAAATCATAGTAGGGAATTGTTAATTTTATATATGGTTTAACATGATTAGATAGACTGTGAAGAGTTTACTCCCCTAAATTAGGTGAGGATTATTCTTGTTCTTGTTAAGGTCAAATAATAATGTCAACTCCAGCTGTTGGATAGTGGGGTGAAGATCCATTGTTTCCAGGGAAGAAAGAAGACTCGAAAGTTGTTTGTAAAAATATGTTCACATATTTTTATTTCATAGGTTATATTTTGCCGGCCGGAGAATGAAGAGTGGGAGAGAGATAAGGGTGCCAAGAGACAGTTCCCAACAGGGGAACTTGGTCTTATGCCTTCCCAGCCCTAGGCAGTCTGCCTGGGTCTCTGTCCTCTGCTTTGGGTCTCTGGAGCTTCTGTCTCTTCTGAGCTTCCTCATCTTGGCTCTGAGCTTTATGGGGTTTCGAACAACCACGCTTGTGTGTTCAACATTCTGTTTTCGGGATGTATATTTCCTAAGGTGACTGGGGTCACTTCCACTTCTGCACAGGTGTTTGGCCCGGAAATGACCTTTCACGACAATATATCATAACACAGCCTCCGACATGGACTGTAGTTTAACAATAATCAATCAGGATTTTTATCCTCTGAATTATTTTAAAACTAGTATGTTCTCTGTAAGTTCTACACTTTTTAACTTTTAATGTAAAGTAGCAGATCTGACGAAATGATTTACTGATTCTCAGCTATTTATGTTATCTCATAACAAGTTTGAAATTGGATCAGACCTTTCAAAACTTATTGGATTAATATCCCTGGGTGTATGCTAATTTACACTCTAAGACAGTGGTTCCCAACCTTTCGAGTCATTCCCCACTTTTGTCAATAAGATTACAAGTATTCCCCCTTCCATGTTTAGTTCTTGTCTGATACTAAGCACTTTCAATCAAGTTAGATTTTATCTATTTTTGCCCAGACATAGTTTTCCCAAAGGAAACCATTGAGCGTTGCCTTTTTTAGTGATTTAGTTTTCTTTGTAAATTCCCACTTCTTTCACTCTAGCTCAATGGTTCCCAACCTTTTTGAGTCATTCCCCACTTTTGTC
>VCCN01003315.1:4595982-4621420 GCA_006491835.1 Architeuthis dux
AGGCAGCCATGTTCATAACTCAAGGGAAAGGGAAAGGAAAAAAAAGGCAATTATGATCAATACAACAAATAAAAGAAATTATCCAATAACAGATGTTCATGGTTTTCCAGAATGTCAAGTTTAAAAAGTAACAAAATCTATGTATACTGAAGATAATGTGTTATCTAAAGAGGAACGACGTTACCCAATCAAAATGGATAATATTATCAGGTATTATCTATGACCAAACACCAACATTGAACTGTTGCCAAAAATATGAATATGTTGCTGTCCAAAAATGAGTACGCCCCTATAAAAAAATATTGTTAGCAACAGAGTTTCCATGCTGTAGAGTTTGGTCATAAATAATACCTGATAATATCCATTGATTGTGTAATGTTCCACTAGAAATAATAAAATCCTATTTGGTTTATAAGAAAATTAACTTTTTATAAAAAAGTGGTAGGTGTGTATTCGTTTATGGCCGATAATGTAGATAGCCATGGTAGCCGAGACCAGCTCAAGATGGTTGTTGCTGATAAGAGCCTTCAGCTGGAACTCTTCTGCGGTGAAAACTAATTTAGTCCCCACTCAGGCAAGATGTACAGGCTAAGGAGCTAAACATTTGTGACCCTGAGAAACCTGCTGAAAATGCAGAATGTTTACCAACACCACAAATACTTTGATCACTGCCACTAAGAGGGGTAACATGCTGCATCATATCTTGAGTAGCCACTGCAGTTTCTGCTTGTAGCAAAGCACCTCAGATGTTTATTCTGCCTAGATACCTGACATTCAAGTGTAAGAGAGGGAAACAAGAATATAAATGACATCTATTTAATTTATGACTACCTTGGGCGGGTGAAGCAGTGAACAAAATTAAGTATCAAAGGCAAAACTCATGACATCATATAGAGTAACAAACGTACAAACTGGTTTTAAAGTCATCATTGTGTGAGAAAATTCCCAGAAGGAGGTGCAGTGGGTGAAATTTGAAGACACAAGACGAGCACTTGTTCAACTTACAACACTTATAAACAACGTTGTTTAGCTCAAGTGTTTGCACTTGTTAGAATTGATGACCGATTTGTATGTACACAGACTCAAATAATACTGGTCACCTTTCCCCTGCCCCCTAACAAAATGCAGAAAAATATATACAGTGCAATCATTTGCAGTCAATTTTTTGTTGTCCCTATCTTAGTTATAGTCACGTTTCTACCGTTGTACCATCCAACCTTCTTCAGTAAGACAATATTACTAACACTAACCTATGTCTTCGTATTTGTTTCAGCTAACCAGTGCTCACCTTATATTTGTTTTAGCTGTGTTCATTGTGAGATGAACATGTCATCTGAATAAATGGTACGGGAACCTATCTATGAACACTGGAGAGGGTTGTAATGAACTGTTCTCTGCGTGTAGACAATATTACTAACACTAACCTATGTACTCGTTTCAGCTAATCTGTGCTCACCTTATATTTGTTTCAGCTGTGTTCATTGTGAATGGTATGGGAACCTATCTATGAACACTGTTTTGTGATTTCCTTTGTTCTCGCCATCAGTCGAAATATTTTTTCCAAAATAATTTGATGTTTGTATTATGAATCCTGAATAATCATCTTTAAATATTTAAACATGTTTCAGATGCAAAGATAATCCTGCTGTGTTCATAGGTTTACATACCATTTATTCAGTTTTAAAATTCTACTATAGTTATTTGATTATTTATTATTACTAATTGACTGGATTTTGTTAGCTTTGGGGTCCACACTGCTCCAAGTCTCTGAAATAACACTTGGCTGTCCCTTTTGTCTCAAAGAAGAAATAAATGGAGAAGTCAGACATTGGGTCAACCTTCAAACCACTGCAGCTCAGAATCTTTTTCCCCAGGGACTTGTAACAGCCAAAAATTAAAGTTTGGACGGGTTCCAAATGAAATAAAGGAAACAATTTATTTGGATTTTCTAAGTTCCATTTTGGGCAAATTTCAAAACTAATTTCATGAATAAAGAAAATGGTCTCAATTCAAGTATGTTTTTGTCTACAACTTTATAAAAAAATTGATAATCAAGCTTTTTTTTTATGTCGCACAAGAATCCCTTTTAGATAAGATACAGCAGCTCATTTAGTCTGGCTGAAGGACTTCTATTTTCATGATACTGAATTATACTATGATTTTATTAAAACAACAAAAACCGCTTATTATAAGGATTTTTTAAAACTCTCCATGACCGGCAGCTGTGTTCTTAGATAGGTTTCCATACCATTTATTCAGAGGAGATGTTCATCTCACAATGAACACAGCTGAATCATATATAAGGTGAGCACAGGTAAGCTGAAATAAATACGAATACATAGGTTACTGTTAGTGATATTGTCTAATGTATGGTAACCTATCTAAACATATTTGGTAACATTCTCAGAATTTTGAACCGATCCCTTATTCAATCCATGGGGTTAAACTAATTTTATTTAGATGGGTCCACGCATCTCTATAAGACACTTTTCAGTTGGTCTGTCAGTCGGTCCTTAATATGTTAATATCAATTTTCTATGCCATTTCATGTTGGATTGATATGAAACTTGGTTCAGACCTTCAGGTGAATTATCCTCATCCTACCACAACTAGTAATGCTACTACTTTGTTTTTAGTCGATTTCTGAAAGTCCATAAACCCAAGCAGCTGCTTTAGCAGCCGCTACACATGCGTTTTGTTTACAAACATTGATATGTCCCGATGTCCCAGGAATCGTGACCTACTGGCCCTAATCTGAACTGGGGACATTTATCAAACAACACACGTGGCCCTCTGTCCGTAATAAAACAGAGCACACATAATATAGCTCCTGTCTGTGAGGAGGTCAGTATTCAAAGGGTTAACAAACTTTATTTCTGCCACAGAAGAGCTCCGCTATCAATTAGAAGCAGTTTCCAGCGGTTTAAGACGTTAAGAGTCTTCTGTAGATTTTGTGTATTTATTTGTATAGATCTTGTTCATGAGTTGATTTCATAGGTATATGTTCTTCCTCTGTCTAATTTTATTTTCTTGCTTTCTCTTTCTGTATAGTAATTAAGAAAACAAATTGCAGCTTGAGAATTAATTATTTGAGAGATGTTTTATTTCCAAAAGCCATTTAGTGATTTTGTTCTAAAGTATATATTTTTACAATTAACCAACTGTTTTAATTAAAGAACAAAAGGGCTTATAGAACTATTAAAAGATATTGGAGAATTATCTTAAATTAATAAATTTGTTGGCAAAGCAGGACAACTTTGTTTCCGCCACAGTAGAGTTCCACTGTCAATTAGAAGTGGTTTCCAGCCGTTAAGAGTTTTCATTAAGAGTGAAAATTGTTAGCAACTCAAATATCTGATTATAAAAGGTGTCATTTTGACATTTATATCTATAGTAAACTTACTGATCAAAGTATCTGCAGCTAAAACAGTTCAGATGTTAGCAACTCAAAGATGTTGAAGAAATAAAAGGTTGATTATGTCTAAGAATCAAATAAGTCCGGTTTGACTTTAATGTTAACAGTATTTAGAATTGGTATATGAATGCAAGGTTTGAGCTTTTATCACTGCCCACTGACTTTACTGCTACTTTATCATGGTTCTGCTCAGCTTTAGTCATTTTCTGCACTAACTGGATATTTCCAGCGGTAGGGGAAAAAATTGAAGATTAAGCGCCAAAATTTTGCAAGTTTTGAAAATCAGGAAAAAGGGGTATTATCAGTGGTCAGGAAATGGGACTGACAAAAATAGGATTATCAAAACATAATAATTTCTGGGCAAAGTAGGACGACATAACTGTCAAAAATGGATTGCATCATAAGGACTGATTTGACCGATCATCACTAAAGAAGCTAACATTGTTTTTACTTTCGTACTGCAATGAGTGTTTGAGTTTTAGTAAAAGAGCGATTATTTTATTTTTTTTTTATTTATTCAAGTATTATAAAACATTTTTATTAATTTTTGACTGCTATTTAACCGTATCTTACATTTTAGTAGTTTTAATAAAAAAAAAAAAAAATCTTTTAAAAATCACAATATGTAAAATGGTTTACAATAAAAGAATAAAGCAATAACACTGCCGTGCTGAAATTGTGATTAAACAAACTAAAAATTAGGATGAATGTAAATAGTCACAAATTAATAAAGATGGTTTACAATACTTGATTTAATAAAAAAAATAAAAATAAAATAATTTTTTACTAAAACTCAAACAGTCATTGGCGTGCCAGCTTAGTAGGAACATAAAAAAATGTTAGCTTCTTTAGCGGTGATCAGTCAAATCAGTCCTTACGATGCAATCCATTTTTGATAGTTAAGTCATTCTACTTTGCCAATTTCTGATGTGTATTTTTTATTTTCA
This sequence comes from Architeuthis dux, assembly GCA_006491835.1. Lineage (NCBI taxonomy): Eukaryota > Metazoa > Mollusca > Cephalopoda > Oegopsida > Architeuthidae > Architeuthis > Architeuthis dux. The sequence goes on from VCCN01003315.1 coordinate 4,600,345, forward strand.
GTCATACTGAAAGAAACTGATATTTAAAATTAAGTGGAATGATTTGCACTCTGAACCGGATCTTAGCAGCTTGATGACTTACCAATAGGCCAAGGGTACACAGACACTGTTGAAATTCAAAGAAATTAAGTATGTCAGTCAAATTGTATACATTGGGGAAAGGGGAAACTACATCAAAGCAGCTAACAGACTAGACAGGCAGAATTTAAAAAACGAAAACAAACAAAAAATAAAACTTGTCAATTTTCACACGGGTATATATATATATATAATGCTTATAGTTAATATCAAACAAGATGTGGCTGATTTTATTTATGTTGTGAAGTTTAGTCACACCCTCTTAAGGAAACAATTCAAAATTTTTTACTGGATATGTTTCAAGAGTTTAAATATATTCCGGTCACTTTCTTTACTATAATAAAATCATTTTGGCACATGGCAAAATTGCCTTTTTAGTTTCTCTGATAAGATTTCTATGGATTTTTGTAGAATTAGGAAAAAAAAAAAAATTATCTCGGGAGATATAGTTAACCATCAATGAAATATATAACTTATATCAGTCAATAGATACTGTGCAGTAATTAGACTGACGTAGGTTTCTACCAATTATTTCTAAGCTCCTCATCTTTTCTGCTGAGCGTGGGTAACATAGTTTAAGAGGAGAAGGTGTAGCAATATTTGTCTCTGCTTGACCATTCTCTGCAGTGACTGTGGCTTCACTCAGACAGTTCCAGTCTGCTGTCACTAATTTAGATAATAAAATGTAATAAAAAATAAAAAAATAATAAAAATCTGTTTGTGGTCAACAGAATGCTATTTTGCAAGCTCACTGCAATGCCAATCTCTATTATTCACATATATAAAATGCAATGTGTATATCCATATATATATATACCTTATATCGGTCAATAGATACTGTGCAGTAATTAGACGGACATGGTTTTAACCAATTGTTTCCCAGCTCCTCATCTTTTATGATGAGCGTAGGTTACATAGTTTAGTAGGAGAAGGTGTAGCAATATTGGTCTCTGCTTGACCATTCCCTCTCTAAGCTAGACTTGAAAGTGTTCACATTCTCTGCAGTGATTGTGGGTTCACTCAGACAGTTCCAGTCTGCTGTCACTCTTGCAGTTAAGAACTGTTTTCTTGCGCCAGTTTCAAGTTGTGTTTGAAGTTTGTATCTGTGGCCTCTAGTGTGTGGGTTTGGTGAAAGGGATTCAGTATGTCTCTTTCTCATTCATTTCAGACCAAAACAATACTTGAACCCAGTCATAATCTGATGAACATGGTTGGAAACATTACTATACAGATTGGTAGTTCTCAACCTTTTTTGCCCATGCACCCTTTTAACTATATTTCATAATGCCATTCCCTACTTCCAAGATTGTCAAACTTAAAAAGTGCATTCCAAATAATATGCATATTAAAATATTCCAACATTTGAATCTGCCAATTTTAGGTCCCAATTGCCGCCACCCTAAAATTCCCCCTGGTTGAGAACATCTGCTATAAATGTATAACAAAAGTGTAGATGTGTGTGCATATATATCTCTATTATATAAAACAACTGGCTCTGTTTGTCACTGTCCCCACCCTTAAATATTATTGCAACGTAACCAAATTTGGCATGCATGCTCAATGGACCTAGGGGAATGTTTTAACCCATAAGAACCCACTGTGATATTGGTGTCACACGCAATTTAATTGATCTGTACAGTCTCTTATATAATATTATATTTAACCCTTGATTTTAACTCATGAAGTGTACTAAGTGAAATCTACTGAACATTCTGGTGCAGTCATGTGACTGTCAATTTGCCTACCCATAATCCCACAATGTTCCTTCAAGTAGAAATGGGTCTGAGTTATTATGGGTTAAAGTAAAAAGTTTTGAGAAAAATCTTTTTTCAAGGGTTCTATTTACAATGTAATTATAATGCTAAACTGAACCTTACATACCGTTCAATATACATACTAGCTGGAACCAACCTGATTCTGTATAAATAGGCAAAATATTAGTCATACATCAACTTACACCTGATAGTTGAACATCTGATCGCAGATACATCCCCATAAGAGCTTAACACCCATTAACTGCTGATGACAGGAAATTCAGTCAACGCAGTTCTATGGCTCAACTGTGAATGGCAGAAATCTCCGTCACACATAATTATGACTGGATGTAAATGACAGAAATCTCAATCCATCACACATATATAACTATGACTGGATGTAAATGACAGAAATCTCAATCCGTCACACATATATAACTATGACTGGATGTAAATGACAGAAATCTCAATCCGTCACACATATATAACTATGACTGGATGTAAATGACAGAAATCTCAATCCGTCACACATATATAACTATGACTGGATGTAAATGACAGAAATTTCTATCCATATGCATCCTGTAATTATAGACTTATTATAGAATTGACGCCCAGATTGAGTTGCATCCATAATACCAGAATGTAACCCAGCCGTATGTCGAAGTAAGGCTGTATATACATAGAAAAACAGCACATGCATTTCTTATAACAATGAATGATAGTTTCATTTCATGAAGCATTACTGGAACTTATAATAGAATTGATTTCAATACACAACTAGTATACAACTATGCAAGAATATTCACAGACCTTGAATGTAAAAAGCTGTAACTAGTAAAATAAATTGGCAAATTAGGAAGACTTAACATCAAAAATGGATCGCATCATAAGGACTGATTTGACTGATCACTGCTAAAGTTAACATTGTTTTTGCTTTCGTACTAAGCAATGACCGAGTTTTAGTAAAAAATTAAATCAAGTTTTGTAAACCATTTTTATTAATTTTTGACTACTATTTACATTCATCCTAATATTTAGTCTGTTTAATCAATTTCAGTAAGGTCGGCAAGGCTGTGTTATTGTTTTATTTGTTTATTGTAAACCATTTTACACATCGTGATTTTTTAAAAAGCTACTAAAAATTAAGATGAGGGTAGATCAGTCAAATCAGTCCTTATGATGCAATCCATTTTTGACATTTAAGTCGTCCAACTTTGCCCAGAAATTATTATTTGTTTTGATAATCCTATTTTTGTCAGTCCCACTTTCTGACCACTGATAATCTTCCTGTTTCCTGGTTTCCAAAACTTGCAAAATTCAGCGCTTAATCAATTTCTTTTCTCCCCTACCACCAGAAATATTCAGTTGTGCAGAAAATGATTAAAGCTGAGCAGAAGCGTCATGTAGTAGCAGTAAAGTCAGTGGGCATTGATAAAAGCTCAAACCTTGCATTCATATATTAATTTCAAATACTGTTAACATTAAAGTCAAACTTGACTTATTTGATTCTTAGACATAATCAACCTTTTATTTCTTCAACATCTTTGAGTTGCTAACGTCTGAACTGTTTTAGCTGTGGATACTTTGATCAGTACCTTTATTATAGATATAAATGTCAAAATATCATTTGTTATAATCAGATATTTGAGTTGCTAACAATTTTCATGAATGGGATTTTTTGAGCTTTTTTCTTTCTCTACAGAAAACTCTTACGGTCTTAAACCGCTGGAAATCACTTCCAATTGACAGCGGAGCTCTACTGTGGCGGAAACAAAGTTGTCCTGCTTTGCCAACAAATTTATTGATTTAAGATAATCCTCCAATATCTTTTAATAGTTCCATAAGCCCTTTTGTTCTTTAATTAAAACAGTTGGTTAATTGTAAAAATATATACTTTAGAACAAAATCACTAAATGGCTTTTGGAAAGAAAACATCTCAAATAATTAATTTTCAAGCTGCAATTTGTTTTCTTAATTACTATACAGAAAGAGAAAGCAAGAAAATAAGGAACATTATAACTTGGATAAATTTAAAATTAGACAGAGGAAGATATACCTATGAAATCAACTCCTGAAAGATATCTATACAAATACATACACAAAATCTCTCATATGTATTGTCCGTAGAAACATTTTTTTTTCATATATGTTTGAATTTAAAAAAAATAAAAAATAACACTAATGGTGAATGAGAAATCCCGATATAAAATCCAATCCCAAAACATCCATGACCCCACGTGCTGCAAACCAGCTATAATCCGCCCTTAATCAATGAATTATGTGTTTTTAAAAATTTATATATGTCTGAAGAATGCGTTGAGGCATAAAACACTAGTCATCTTGACTCCTTTTTTCCTCAACATATATACTAAAGCTCCACTCATAATTATCAAGTGTCGAGCCCTTTTTGATTAAATATTATCAACATATATTTGCTTTCTTATATATGCTATGTATTTTTTCTAATATATATATAAAAAATAAATTCGGCAGTGTCTGTTTGTCTCTAGAAACCACATAAACATAGGGGCTGCCCAACCAGATTTGGCATGCACACTCAGTGGATCTAGTGAAGGTTTTAAAAAGATTTTGGACTTTCATAAAAAATCTTTTTTTGTGTAGTCAGCATTTATGCTCATCTCAATAATAATGATCTTATTTCCATGTATCTATCCAACTAAATAATACTAAAAGTCTGATTCTGTTTATCTGTATGTGACCTCTAACTAGCTGAAACTGCATTGTAGCCAGAGGTATGAATTATGGTGAACCTAAATGTGCTAACTAAGGAATGCAAAAAAGTCCAACTGAAAAATAATAATGTGGGGCCTGCTGTTTCTACTAACAGTTAGGACTAAGTAAACTCGAGATACATAGATAGATACATATAAATGTCAAAACACATGAATAAGCTAAACCCAGCAGTGATTAAAAAATCAGAAAATATCAGACAGCTAGCCGACTCAATTATTTGTTAAAATTCGACCTTGTCTGCAAGTTTCACAGAAGTTTGTACAGCTTATATTTTGTTTGCAACTGTCCGTTAGAACTGCAACTGCTGAGAGATCATTTTCAAAGCTAAAGGTGATTAAAAACTATCTTAGAAGCTCAATGTCACAAGAGCGACTCTCAGGACTTTCTGTTCTAAATATAGAAAATGAGACAGCTCATAAAATTGACTTCAACCAGCTAATCGACTCATCATCACTGCAAAGTCCCAAAAGAGAAGTTGAAGAAAATTGAAGTAAATTCAGAGAAAATTTACAAGACTGTACTCGATACACCTCATTTATCTTTATTTTTAAAACCGTTTTATATTTTGTTTTGAATACAATTAAAAGAACAAGTTTGGGTGTAACTGAATTTTATTTTTCAAAATAAAATTCAAAATCAGAATAAAACTTTCAAGCCAGAAAATAACTGTTTAAACCTTTTACTTCCGTGAGAGGCACAAATTTAAACCCTTTACTTCTGTGAGAGGTTCAAATTTAAACCCTTTACTTCTGTGAGAGGTTCAAATTTAAACCCTTTACTTCTGTGAGAGGTTCAAATTTAAACCCTTTACTTCTGTGAGAGGTGCAAATTTAAACCCTTTACTTCTGTGAGAGGTGCAAATTTAAACCCTTTACTTCTGTGAGAGGTGCAAATTTAGACCCTTTAATTCTGAGAAAATTTACAAGACTGTACTCGATAGACCTCATTTATCTTTATTTTTAAAACCGTTTTATATTTTGTTTTGAATACAATTAAAAGAACAAGTTTGGGTGTAACTGAATTTTATTTTTAAAAATAAAATTCAAAATCAGAATAAAACTTTCAAGCCAGAAAATAACCGTTTAAACCTTTTACTCATGTAAGAGGCGCACATTTAGACCCTTTACTTCTGTGAGAGGCGCAAATTTAAACCTTTTACTTCTGTGTAGGGGTCGGACCTAATGCTGCCACTGACCACACACATTACTGATATGACCAACTCATACTAAGATGCGGCTCTGTAGTCCTAGAATATGCTGACTGCATACCCTACAGTGTTTTTTCACCAAAGTCACAAGACTATATAAAAAGAAAATAACCTTTCCCCAAAGCCACAAGACTACAAAAATGTGCCTACATTAATTTGTCCACTTAAATTGTGTATTCAAAAAGAAACCAAATTTGGCACTAAATTACCCACCAATTGTTGTTTCATATTCTGAAATGAAGTATTGTCGTTAGTGCGGTCTGCCTAAGATCAATGTGTCACTCCCCGGCACTTCTGCCTAGAATCAGAGTATAGTATCTGTGTGCTCATTGAAAAGTGTTACACACACAAATATGGATAAGAATTGTGTTTTATATATGTGGTTTATTTGTACGAGTATCCTCATCATACTATCTTGTCAGCTGCATTTGCTGATCTTCCTCAGGTGTACATTGTACTTAGTAGTAAAATCCTTCATCTCATCCACTAAATGTTTTTGCCGACTTTCAGCATAACTCCAATTCATCCTACAGAATTGATGATGATGACGACAATAGAGCTTGTATAATATAACAATATTACGGTATATCCAGGACAAATTTGTTTCATACTTATTAGTGAATCTTCAGGTGGAAAATAATCTTAAAAATATATACCTTGACTTATTCAAATTTAAGAATGCTGGTACAAGATTTTAATGGAATAATAAATCAGGGTATATATAAGACAAGTTATACATTTTTAAGATCATTTTCCACCTGAAGATTCACTAATAAGTGTGAAACAAATTTGGTTGTAGAAATGAAATTCTATTTAATTTCTACTACCCAGCATGGATAGTTGCACTTCTCTGCATGTTCAAATTTCTTCTGATGAAGTCACTCACAGTGACGAAATGCATAAATGTTTATCTTCATGATAATGAATATGTTTGAGACATGCTTTTCTCAATCTTTCTTTTCCACATTGTCTAATCACATCTATTACTTTTACTAAAATTTTAATTGTGAATTGTACTAATTGAAGACCAACAAACAAACAAATACAGTTTTATTTAAATTTTAATTAGTCAAACCACAGCATTCATGAAGTGGATATAGGAGTCAATGCATACCTGTCAAGTCTCATACATTTTGCATGAGACACACATTTTGATACGTTCTTACGCATTAATGGAAAATTCTCACATTTTATAAAAAGTGTAAAATACTCATGCATTTTATGAAAAGGCGAGAAATTTTATAAAAAGTGAATTTTTATAAAAGTGTGAACCCTTTGGGTGGTGATTAACAATTGTTGGTTGTTTATTTGTATGTATTCAGTATATTTTTACAGAACTTAGGAACTCCCATTATTTTGATAGATCACATACAGAACTTTTGAAACACATTTTAAGTTGGGGCGTGCTACCTATCCCTTTTCCAGGCGGGTACCGATTCTCACTCATTTTCAACATTGAAACTTGACAGGTATGGTCAATGTAAAAGTTTTTGACATTTCTCAGACATTTTCCAAGGTCATAACAACAGATTTCAGAGAAGGCTGAATAAGTCTAGCTATTCAGAAACTTACTTGTCCGAATGATAAGGAATACAGCCCATAAGGAAGTAGTAACCACAAATGGGAGGGTACAGGCATGGTGAAGCTTACCACCCCCCCACATAACTTATTTAGGCCTGGGTTTTTTTTAAGGGTTAAAAGCAATGACATAATAGATTTATGTTTTCTCATTTTCTAAGAAAGCCTGGAAAGTCATATATCATTTTGAAGTTTATATGATATGGATTTCATTTATGGCAAAATTATACAAATATAATGGTCATAGAACCTCAATGTATTCAAAATAGCATTCAATGTATTCAAAGATCAGACATTTCATTCATGTGTGTCACTTATCACTGCCTTTGTAACACTACAGAATTGAAACAAAATGCATGTTTATATAGAATGATATATCACTTATTATATTTCAAGGCTGGACTATACCACAAATGTCACCATAAAGTTATGAGCAAACTTTATAGACAAGTTACACCAATAGTGTTTTCGTCAATACCAATGACAGGCAAACTCAAGCTTGCATAGATAGGTGAAAACTAAATCAATATTACAATATAAAAGTAAATATGGACACATTAAAAGAATAGTGTACAAAGGACTATATGGGTATATAAAACTTTAGTTGATTCATTGGTCACATGACCTAATTATTTTTCAAAATGGTGACTAGATGCCAAGCTGTACACCAACAGTAACATTAGTACATGTATATTCAGCGATCATCATGACCAAAATCAACATCTGAAAGTTTCAGCACATAATTCCCATCGTACTTCATTCTTTTTGAAAACTTATTTTTAAGAGGCCTCCTTGGAAAAAAGAAATTTTCACAAAACTTTCGATATTTTCAATCAGATGTGGGATAAAATGGTGGTAATGTAGCTAGTCATGCATTCCTGAGCAGCCAATTCGTATTTGATGGCTCTCTAGCGGACTGTTTTTGGTGCAAAATTCGAAGCGTACCTATGTGTGGCTGCGGCCTGATTGAGTTAAGCTAAAGGTAGGGAATAATGAAGTAATTAACTTCACGTGGATGGGTTTTAGGAACATTAAAAAGACATTGGGAAATGGTCAATAACAAAAGATGGAGTTGTTCTAGAATCATGGGAGGCATTCTAAAGTAACATTTGTAATTTTCCTTTTATCTTTTGTCGCTCCTGATGCATACATAATTTGAGCAAAAGGGGGGAAAAAGAGCGAACAAGATGGTGGTGGTGAGAAAAAAAAAGAGCGAGTGGGAGAAAGAGCAGGCAGGGGCAGTGAGAGAAAGAAAGATCAAGTGGGCAGGGGAAAAGAGAAAGAAAGTGGGAGTAAAAAAACCGAATGAGTGATGGGGGGGGGTCAGTAGAAAAAGAAAAACCGAGCGAGAGGGTCAGTAGAGAAAGAAAGACCGAGCGAGAGGGTCAGTAGAGAAAGAAAGACCGAGAGAAAGATCACTTATAAAAACAGTAATTCCACAGAAATTGTAGAATTAATACAATCCACTGATCAAGTAATAGATGGCAAAAGTTCTACTTTGACTATTTATACTTGTCTTGTAGAGAAAATGGGCGTGTAGTCTCTTTAGCATTGTGTCACAAGAAATACAAAACCGAATTTACTTCATAAAAGAAATGAGCAACGGGATTCACACAACATAAGGAAATGACTCATTTCTGTGAAATTAAAGCTGTGTGGGCCTTATAACAAACTTGTATGAGCATAATTGAAATTCAAAAGAAACAAATTGGCAACGGCAACAGCAAAAGGTTAAAAGAAGGAATGTCTACAACTACATCTGCACAATAAAACGGCATTCAGAGATATTCTTCACTCACATTCGACCTGCCGTCAATCGAGAGCAGTCACATCTGTGTAAGGGGTTAAAATTGATGAAATTACATTTCTGTAATTTTCTATCCTTTTCAGAATTTACTAAGTTATAAATGTCATTTAAGAAACATGGGCAGTGCCAATTCCAAATTGCATGTTTGGAAGGGGCCTGACTTTATGGTGTGTGGAGCAGCCTGCCATAATTGTCATAAACATTTTTCTGTCTGTTGTACGAAAGTAAGGCTTCAAAGTATTTTGGTTACTTCTCTTCAGGGTTGCGTAGTAGAAAGGTCTCTTTAAAACGGGAGGACCGCAGGGCACAAAGTCTCTTTAAAATGAGAGAAACGCAAGGTATAAAGTCTCAATCACACACTGCTTCAGAGTGAAGTTCTCCCAGCATGACACTGAAAAACAAACTGTTTTCTCTCAAATTACTATATACCAACGACATTCTTCTGACCACAGTCAAAACAAAATTGCCCCACGCCTCATAAGCGGCCACTTATATCACATTCTGAAATGATCTAAGTGCCCGTATGTGAAGTGTCTGATGCAGCAACCTATAAGTGGGAAGCCCGAAGGATTACCAAATTTTGATTGTGGCATCCTTGTTTTGATTAAATTAAATTTTGACTAAATTAAAACTATGTATTTATTTACTTAGTTTAAAAAATCAAAAAAATCTCCATTGAAACAAACAATAGCATGTGACACTTTGCGTCACAACCAGTGAAGACCAAAAAAAAAATGAATCTTCTGGATGGATCAAATTTGGGTCCCCAAAAACGTTATTGTGCACAACGTTTAAATTCAATTGACATTAAGACAAGAGTGTTTTCCTTTTAATTCATAAGACTTTTGACTGGTAGGAGAACACTTAAATATAATGGTGATCCCATAAACTCTTCAGTGACAACTTTTCATCAACAAAAATACAGTCAGAACAATTTGTGAATCCAATGTTTTGGATAACTTTTCAACTTTGTGCTAAATACCAAACTGTCATAGAAGTACAAAAACCTCAGATCTGAGAGCCTCCAGTCCATTACTTTTACAGTAAACTAACATCAAAGATGCACCTTCTTTATAATCCTTATATTCAGAACTGCACATCGCCCCCCTTCCACCAGCCCGGCAACTCCCAACCCACACAGTGGGAAAGGGACAGGCAAGAATTAGATTATTATGTTTGAAAAGTAAAACTATTCATATTATCACTTAATTTAGTTAAAAATCTAAATAGAAAGGCAATCTTTTGTTTTATGTCACTAGAAATCATAGAACACTGACTATTTATTATTATTTATTTATATTGTATATGCTGTCATCCTTGAGAAATGCTACCTACCTAGTTTCACATTTTCGGCTGTAGCTTTTGAGGCTCAATAGATACAAACTGATAACATACACCGGTCGGAAAGTTGGTGAAATTCCCTTTCTAACAATATATATGTGTATACCTCCAAGAATTAATTCCACAATCCATAGACTTTGGATTGTGTACTTAAAATTTTCTCGTAAAATGCTGAATAACTAACTTCACATTGCTGTAACTTTTCATGCCCAACAGTTACAAATTGATAACATACACTGTTGGAAAGCTGAGGAAATTCTCTTTCTAATGAGATATATATACCTCATGAACTAAATCTACAACCCATAGACTTTGGCCTATAAAGTATACTTGAAATTTCCTTGTAAAATGCTGAAATACCTATAAATTAATTAATTTTTAGGGTAAAATAAAGTATATTTTTGAATTGCTCAGGAAAACCATAATTTAGCCTTTTAAAGTACTCAGATATATCAATTGAGAGACGAGATACAAGGCCCTGCAGGCCCCCAGACTAAAATGAATACTGTGCTTTCATAATGACAAACTACCAAATCATTCTGATGTTTAGCAGTTAGTTTTCTGATCTCAAAGGTCATTGTTTTTAAGTTTGATTCTGACTAGTCACTTCATTCAAGACTTGTTCTTTCTATCATCATTAAAGGTTTATATAAACATCTTATACAGGTTATGCAAGTATACAGAACAAATATAGTAGAGCCCCGTTATTACAGCATCCTCAGCGATTTAAGAGTGCTGTTATGACAAATTTGCCATTATAACAGGTGGATTTTATACAAAGTATTGAAGAGCACCTTGCCAATGCGCTTAAAGCATAAACTATACAATGGATGTATAATACCAGCTATGACTTGCAGATGTGAAACATGGAAATTAAAATGAATTAAGAACCAATTTAGGATCACACAGAGCCATGGAAAGAGTAATGCTAGGGATAACTCTAAGAGATAGAAAAATATCAACATGGATCAGAAGAAGGACTAGAGTGAAGGATATTATACAAATAATTATGCAACAAAAATGGAGATCCGAAAATTTTTATTTATACTATATTCCGAGTGTCTGAGTTTTAAATCTTTTTGTCTCAACACATGACAACCTTCAAGACCCTTAGAATTTTTTTGAAAAATTCTATTTCTACTGTTTTCTGAGCGTCTTCTGAATTTTAAATCTTTTCGTCTCAACACATGACAACCTTCAAGATCTGCAGAATTTTTCCAAAAACTTATTTATCTTGATTTCAGTAGCTGATATGCCCTGAAATGCAATTTTAGCCAATCTTGGATATCATTTTCAAAATTTTCTGGGGGAGCATGCACCCATACCCCCTAAAAGATCCCCCTCCAAATTTGGGAAGACGGTCAGCTCAACAGGATGGATCTGCCGCTGGAACCTCTCCCTTAAACTGCTTTAGGTAGGAGGATGTTCAATTCACAGGTGCGATGTTCAAATTGCCACTCTAGGGGGAAGGATGATAAAGTGATCAGGGTTTTTACACATTGTAACCTAGTATATAAATTATAAATTATACTTGTAGATATTTAGACAAGGGTCAAATTGCAGAAACAGATTGGTATTAGAGATAGTGTCAACAAAGGCTGAATACCGACTTGTAAAAAGTTATTAAATATGGGTATAAATGTAAGCTATAGGGTTACCCTATTTCCCCGGCTTCAAGGACACACCCCAATTTTGACTTGCAAAATTTTGAAGAAAAAAAACCCCAAAAACCCCAAAAACCAAAAAAACAATAAATAAAGACTAGTCTGGTTAGTCACCCAATAGTTAACCGTCACATGACCAACATCTTTTGGCAGCATGCAGTGTTGGGGGTGATCAATTAAAAAATTTGAAAAAGGGGATAAATTATTTCTCTTTTGTGAGGCAGTGATCTCTAAAAAAGTCTAAATTAAAAAAAAAAAAAAAAAAAAGAAGAAAGTGAACGCTGCCATACACAAGCTAAGGGACCAAGAAGCCTATGTTGACAGTTTTGGTTGACGATTTCTAATATCTGGTATGCTTCTCGATGCATACAAACATAGATAGCCAGTCAGCCGGACCAACTTAAAAACTGAAGAAATCTATGTTGACGGTTTCTAAAAAAGTAACCTTTGTTCTGTAGGATGCCGGGTAAATTTTTTTAACTTATTGTGGGTATTAAAAAAAAGGTTTTTTCTATACATAATAAGGAGTAAATATTTAGCTAGCTCCATTTGTGCTGCCTGTATGCGTGACACATAAATCTTTTTAATTTATTGCAAGGGAAAAAAAAAAATAGTGTCTTTGACGGCCATAAATACACTATTTTTAATAGTCCCCAATAGGAGTGTAGAATAAATCAGGAATCTTTCTCAAGGTATTTACTCATTTGAATCACAAATCTAATGAATAAAGTTTTATAAATATGATCAAATCTTTAAACTTGAAACATTTAATGTAAAAAAGAAAATACCAATGGAGACTTCAAACATTAATAACCAAACTAGAGTAACTGAATTATACATTTATTATAATAGCCCTATTTTATCAGTAATGTTTGCATTAAATTCTGACTTTTCTGACCACTGACAACCATTTCTTTTCTGCCCACTCCCATCATCAAATTGTATATAAAATCATGAGTTTTAAATAGCTTAAGTCCCACAGAGTAACTGTGGTCAGTGTTGCCAATTTAGCATGTTTCGCGCTAGATTTAGCACATTTTTTGTTTTGGCAATGCAAAAAGCAATAAATTAGCACGTTTCTGTCTAAAACATGTTGGCCATTTTCTGCCTATTCTTGACAACTTTTAGCATCTTTTTGGCCATTTTTGGCAATTTAAAAAGAATTTAGCACTTTTTGGCAGTGTTTGACTGCCAAAAAGCGCAAAAATATTTTTTGAGTTGGCAACACTGATTATGGTAAATGAAAAAGATTGGGGGAAAAAAAAAAAAAAAAAAAAAAAAAAGGATGATTTCTTATGGTGAAAGGATTATTGTAAGAACGAAAGGGTCATGAATGAAACTAGTTAAGAATAAGATAGACAAATGATGACCTGCCTTCTTTATATAGATAATGTAATGATTTTACTAGGAAAGTATTGCTGATGATTTTACTATAGAAATTCATTGAAACTCATGAAGAAATGGATTTTTTTTTTTCTCTTCATATGTATTATTACACAGAATAATGAGGGGGAAAAATCTATTTCAGTTTCAATGAATTTCTATAATAAAATCATCAGCAATACTTTCCTAGTAAAATCATTACATTATATTATAATGATCTGATTTGTTTTTTGTGGTTTGTTATCGTAACATAGCAAAAACGACACATCGTAGTGCAATTTTTGTTAGTGCAATACCATTAAAATGCATTAACTTGGAGAATAAAGTGATTTCCAGTCTAATTGGGTCACTGGTTACTGAGTCATTTTTAATTAAAACTCTTAAAGTCAATAATAAGGAGTTACTCCGTCTTGCTCACAGCATAATTCCAATTTCTGTGTCCTTTCGAGTCACTCCGTCTTGCTCAGAGCATAATTCCAATTTCTGTGTCCTTTCGAGTCACTCCGTCTTGCTCACAGCATAATTCCAATTTCTGTGTCCTTTCGAGTCACTCCGTCTTGCTCACAGCATAATTCCAATTTCTGTGTCCTTTCGAGTCACTCCGTCTTGCTCACAGCATAATTCAAATTTCTGTGTCCTTTCGAGTCACTCCGTCTTGCTCACAGCATAATTCAAATTTCTGTTACCTTACGATTGAAGATAGGAAGTGATTTAACGTCGAGCAGAGGCTGCCTTTAGGCAACGATATATAATAACCCTGTTCTGTCAGTAATGCTTACCTTACTTCCTGACCACTAAAAATCCCTTTCTCCCCTCTAATTCTTCATGCATTTTTATGGTAAAATCATTAGTATGGAACTAGCATTCCAAGGGAAATTATGAATCACCGCCACCCATATATGCTGTGTTGGGGATGATCAAATAAAAAATGTCTGAATTTTTAAAAAAACGAGTGGGCACAAACTAGTGACCAATTTAGCATAAGCTTACATTGAAATCCTACTAAAACATTTTCCCTACTCATTGAGGGAAGTGTGTGTGTGCAAAATTTTGAATTTCTACTATGAATGGTTAGGGCTGGGCATAGATATATAGATACATATAAATGTGTGAACACATGAATAACCTAAACCTTTGGTTGCGATGATTAATAGTGCTATTATTTTATTATAAATCTTTCTCAAGGTATTTACTCATTTGAATCACAAATCTAATGAATAAAGTTTTATAAATATGATCAAATCTTTAAACTTGAAACATTTAATGTAAAAAATAATAGAGACTACCATCTTAATACTGTTGCTTTTTATCACAAAACTCTATGTGGATAATCCTCGACTGATAGAGCAAACAGCATAAAATCAAATATCTGAGCACTTAAACTTGCATCCCACACCACGGGAGCCTGTCTTACATGGATGTTGCCTTAACCACTTCAGTCACAGAAGCTTTGTTGATTAAACGGAGCACAAACCTAATGTTATTCTGCTATCACTTCCTTAACAGTTATAAAAACGGTTATAAAATAATAGAGACTACCATTCCAAGGGAAATTATGAATCACTGCCGCCCATATATTTAAATGTCAATTTGTACGTGTTGTAGTAGATCCAGTTATATCAACTGTCAACTCATGATTTAGTCAGCTAAAATTGAAGACACATAATATGTTGCTACGTTGAATGGCATGTCTTGTTTGGGTTTTTGTACAGCACAAATCAATTGAAGCAAAGTATTGATGAAAGTTTCAATTTTGATGCAAGAACTATAAAGAAACTAGCATTCCAAGGGAAATTATGAATCACCATCACCTATATATGAGGTGTTGGGGGTGATCAATTAAAAAGTTGGAAAAAGGGGTGATAAATGAATAAGTTACTTATCTCACCTTTTGTTGGGCTGTGATCACTAAAATAGGTCTGAATTTTCAACAAAAAAAAAACCGAACGGGCACAAACTAGTGATCAATTTAGCATAAACTTACATTGCATATTGAACCCCCTCTAAAAACCTATTGGAGGGTGGTGGTGGGGGGGGGGTTCAAAAAACAAAAGAAACATTTTCCCTACTCATTGAGTGTGCAAAATTTCAAGTTTCTAATATGAACAGTTAGGGCTGGGCAAAGTCTGGATACATAGATGCATATAAATGGCAGAAATCTAATAAAAACTAGCATTCCAAGGGAAATTATAAATCACTGTCACCCATATATGCTGTGTTGGGGGTGATCAATGAATAAGTTACTTCTCGCCTTTTGTTGGGTGATCACTAAAAGGTTTGAATTTAAAAAATAAACTAGTGACCAATTTAGCATAAACTAACATTGCATATTGAACACCCCTCTAAAAACCTATTTAGGGGGAATTTAAAAAAAAAAAGAAAAATTCTTTCCCTACTGATTGAGAGGAGTGTGTGTGCAAAATTTCAAGTTTCTACTATAAATGGTTAGGGCTGGGTTCTTTCCCTACTGATTGAGAGGAGTGTGTGTGCAAAATTTCAAGTTTCTACTATAAATGGTTAGGGCTGGGCAAAGTCCGGATACATAAATGTCAGAACACATGAATAATCTAAACCCAGTAATAAACCAGTGTTGTGGGTAGTAGTGATTAAAAATGCCTCATCTAAAAATGAGAGAGTAAAACTAATAATAAAATAGTGAAAATGTTTCAGTGAAATTAATCTACTCTAATAATGAACAGAGTGGTTTTCTTGGTTTGCTGTCCATAACACTGGACTCTTCCAAAGGAGGGGGGGGGGTTAAAATTTAGCTGAAAAAAAAAAAAACTTCCTGCCCACTGTATCAAACTATGCTCTATTCCTGGTAAACGAATTTAGTATTTTTTTTCTAAAAGGAAAAAAAACAAAAACATTTCAAATCCAAATATATCTGAATTTATTTCCACTGGGATTAACGAGATTATATAACCCCCTACCCTCAAAAAACCACATCAGGACAGACATTGTATAGCAATGATCAGCATGCTAATCTTGCTGGCCGGTTCGATGAACAGTGATTTTCTTGGTTTGTGGGTTGTAACACTGGACTATTCCACTGGCTGGAGGGGGGTGGGGATTAAAGTTTTGCAAAAAGATTACTTCCAGCTCACTGTTTCAAACTATGAACTATTCCCAATAAACAAATTCAAATATCTCAATCCAAATATATCTGTGAATGTTTTTCAACTGGGATTAATGAGTAGATCATATGAAAAAAAAAAAAAATGATCAGGACAGCTGTTGTATAGCAATGATCAACAAGCTAATCTAGCTCGCTTGTTACTGGGTTCGATTCTCGCCAGATCTCCCAGTATATATGGTCAGATACCAATTCATGCAAAGTTACTATATATTTATATAATTAACAGAGTGATTTTCTTGGTTTGCTGTCAGTAACACTTGACTCTCAATCAGGGATAAAAGCTTTACTGATAAAGGTATACCCATCCCACCATTTGATTCTATAGACCCTTCAACTGAAACAAATTCGCTATTACTTTTTATTAGAAAATAGTTTAATAGAAATTCAAATATATCCATGAATTTTTATGATGAATTTTATATAATGAACAGTGTGATTTTCTTAGTTTGCAGTCTGTAACACATTTGAAACAATAGCCCCTTCAACTGAAACAAATTTGCTATTACTTTTTCTTAGAAATTCAAATATATCCTTTGTAAGGTTGGTTTAATAACAGATATGAACAGATTAAAAATGCAAACAGAAGATGTACTCACAGATCCTTTATTCATACAATGACCGCGGTCAACGATTTATACACGTGTCTTTCCGAGCTTTCTGATCTACTAATAACAATATGGTGAGTCGTTCACCAGAATGTAAAACAGTGCCCCCTTACTGGAAGTGGATAAGTGCTCTTGTGTCTAAGGGGAATAACTCAAGATAGTTACTTAAAATCCTTGAAGTTTTTCACGGGTAGTAACTAGTAACAAAACAACAGTGACAATTGATTCATCTATAATTTAAGAGAAAGCTCTAAGTCTCAGCATTAATTTATGTCTCATAGATTTTGCACCTTTTGAGAGATTTCAACTTCAGAATACTTCAAATACCGTCAGAAGTCTGAAAGATTTAAATTTAAAGGGAGTTTTCAGAAAACCCTGTTATCGGGAGTTTTCAGAAAACCCTGTTATCAGAAATTGCAGAGACCTATTTCCTTTATGACCTACATATGAGGTGAGACTATTAATGAGACTGAGCTTATGTTAGTGAAACCACAGTGTGAATGCATGAATCACAGTGTATAAGTATCTTCAGTTTGCATGAAGTAGACTTTTTTCTGACGTGTTGTAAAAATAGTTTTTAAAAAATAAGAAATTGAGCAAAACAGCTTTTTTTTATTCTTTTGTATGCTAACTGAAGTTTATGGGGAAGAATGCATGTCAGGTTCACGTGTGTTCAAGTATCATAAGAGATTGCTTGAAAGTCGAGAGGATATCAAAGATGAACATTATAGATGACCATTCATGTCAAGAACCGTCTCTTTATTGGTCGAGACCATTTCTGCAATCAATCGTTCTGATCCGAAAAACGGAAGATCACTTTGCAGCCTTTTGGCTAAGATCAAAGTGTATCTGTTCTTCGAAACCGCCATGCCCTTGAAGTTCAGAGAACCGCGGCCCTTTGGGGGTCCTGTGGCATGCTTGGGTATCGTCCTGGGAGAAGTTGTGCAGAATATCTTGGCTGCAGCTGAGGCAGCACTAGGATCAAAGTGGATTATCTGTGCTTCGAAACCACCATGGCCTCGAAGTTCAGAAAAACACGGCGAATCAGGGGTCCTCATAGCATGCTCGGGTATCTTCGGATACCTGGGAGAAGTTGCACAGGATATCTTGGCTAGCTGGTTGGGAGGCGATCACCATTAGCATACTCGGGATTCATCCTGAGGAGCTTTTGATCCATCCCAGTCCTCATGGCATTTGTCTCAGTGACAGGGATTTGGGATTCTCCCCTCTCTAGTCACGGGGACATGGGATCTCCACCCATCTGCCTGCATGTTGACGTGCAGGACCCCACCCTAAAAAAAAACTTCCTGTCATAATTTGCCGCCGTGGGGAGGTGAATAAAGAGAATCGCTTCGCAACCTTTTGGCTAAGATCAAAGTATAGTATCTGTTCTTCGAAACCACCATGGCCTCAAAGTTCAGAGAACCATGGCGCATCGGAAGGGTCCCTGTGGCATGCTCGGGTATTATCCTGGGAGAAGTTGCACAGGATATCTTGACCAGCTGGTTGGGAGGCGATCACCATTAGCATGCTCAGCTTATCCCGGTCCTCATGGCATTTGTCTCAGTGACAGGGATTTGAATCCGGCACTAAATGACCCACCAAGGGTCGATGTGCCATTAAATAAAACAATCAAGCAATGATCCGAAGTCGATCATTTCAAACAATTTATTAGTGTTGAACATTCTAGCCCATTGGTCAATGTATACCATGTATTGTCTATAATATATAAGAATGAATTAGCCTAAACATTGTCAACATCAAAGAGGTTAGATTGTCTAAACAAAAGTTTGCATATGCAAGCTGAGTTTAACTTACATAAGCCCAGTCTTGTTATTTAAAAGCCACACCTCGTATTGCGGTAAAAATGTTATCTTCTTTTATCTCACTATCCAGAATTCTAAGAAATGAAAACTTGGTGAGTCAGGGTGTTGCAGCTGGTGGCAAGCTTTGCTATCAGTTTGTAAGAAAAGGAAATCATGTGAAAATTAATTTTTAACCACAGAGTGTCTTATCAATTTGATCTTTATATCACAATATATGACATATGTACCAAGCCTTTTCCAGCAGATTCACAATCTATACAGATGGTTGTGTACTTAGGTGTGACATTTGTTCTTTTAACAGTATCCACATTAGGGTCATTCCATGTCAAATCAACAAATGTTTAGAACAAAAATATCATGACCATCACAGATTTTGTTCAAATTTGGCACAGTTATAGATCTTTACGAGACAAATTGAATTTCTGGTTCAAAGGGTTCCGGAGATACTGACTTTTCGGAGGTAATGACAAAGTTTGAAAATCAACATCTCATTTATATATCATTTTAAACTACTCAAATAAGTTTTAGATCTACATATATAAATGAGCTTTCTAGGTGTAAAAACAACCGAGATATTGATTTTCAGATTTTGTCATTACCTCCAAAAATTCACATTTTTTTAACCAGAAATGTGAGATAGGTGTCATTCAATTTGTCTCAAAGATCTATAACTGTGCCAAATTCCAAAACAAAATCCATGATGGTCATGGTTTGTCCCCTTGTTGATTTGACATGTAAAAGCAATGTGTATCCATATATATATATGTGTGTGTGTATAACATTTTTCAATGAGCACACATACTACACTGATCCTAGGCAGAAGTGTCAGTGAGTGACACATTTGATCTTAGGCAGACCGCACTGATATACTCTGATCCTAGGCAGAGGTCCGTAGAGCGACTCTACAATCCTAGGCAGAGTGCACAGATAACTCTGTAAATAACCCACCTTTTTTTTCTTCCATGTATTATGCTCTTTCACAAAGCAACAACAATTCTTCAATTCAGAGTATGAAACAACGAAAAGGGAGCTAAAGATGCAGTCATCTTAGTAGGAGTGGATCATATCAGTAATGGTCAGTGGCGGCGCTAGGTCCGACTGTGACCCCTGCAGATTGTTGAATTTGTGCCTAGGCAGAAATGCTGATCCATAAGTTCAATAAAATTATTGATTGACTGGAGCTCTAAATTAAATTTGATTGGTACAAATATTGGCTTTGTACAAGTTAAGTAGTGTGGTCCCCAAAAGAAGTGCGGTCCCTCCTACAGAGCTAGTAGTATTGCTTTATTTTTGCATCCCATCCCCCAATGACAGATCCTGATTTACAAGCAGTAATTATTATTTGAAAAGAATTGAAGATGTTACTATAAAAATGAATTCCATGCAGTAATTAATCATTTATTTTGATACAATTCAAGGTGTAACATACAATTGAGAAATGTGCAACAATATATGGTCATAACATTGCAGTTATACTACGTTAGGGAATTCGGGACCACGGTCATTTGTGCATAACATGTGAAAATAAATCAATACTACTAGCTCTGTAGGAGAGACTGCACTTTCTTTTTAGGGACCACACTAATTAACTTGTACTAAGTCAATGTCTGCATCGATCAAATCTAATTTAGAGCTTCAGTCAATCAGTAATTTTATTGAACTTATTAATTTGGACACAAAAGATAAAGAGTGATAATTATACTTTAAAACTGAAAGTATGATAATTGCACTAACTATAAAACTAAAAGTCACTAAATTTCTCTACAATGTTCCTCTAGAAACCGATTCTCATAGTTAATGTAACCATTATCTTCTTCACATCTACTAAGGAGTGTTTTCCAAACTTTTTTGGCCATGAACCTGAACACAGAAATTTTTAGACCTGGCTACCCTCAAGGCAGCAACACTGATAGTCCGGGGCTCAGGAGTTACTGCGC
>VCCN01003315.1:4656112-4667975 GCA_006491835.1 Architeuthis dux
ACCAAGAACTGTGTGTACAATATTCCATGCAGTTGTGGCAGAAAGTACAAGGGTGAGACTAAGTTCCCCAAAAATTAAAACTTGAGGAAAAACAATAAACTTGTAGGGACACTTTAAAATCAGGTATGGCTGATCATGTGTAGAAGGAGAGAGGGAAACCACAACCTTCTTGGAATGAAGTCAAAATTATAGGGAGAAACATTGGAGAATAAGAAGATTGAAAGTATCCATGTACATACTATGCTTAGACTGCGCATAGATATTAAGTTTGTGAGAGCCATTAATCAGAAAAGAACAAGCGATGAACTTGCAATGGTTAGCAGCACAGGAAATGGAATGAGTGATCTGAGTTCAAATTTGTCTGAGGCTGTTGCTTTTGTTCACGTAACACTAATGGCTTTGAGGGAAGTATGAATCCACATTGCACTCTCATCATCAGATAGCATGATAAAAAAACTGTCTTGTCTCTGGCTTGCAAAGATGGTCAACAGAGAATTGTGGGGGAGTAAGCACATGGGCAAACCACTCTCTCATAACTATCACCCAGGCAGTAATAACTTGTTACATCCATTGTCAACCTTGACATGGGACCTATGGATGTGCTTCAAGTCATGTGTGATGAAAACAATGAATTAACTGTTCAAATCAACTTGCTCCTCCTGGGGAACCATTTTTTAACTGACTCCCTCTTTCTATAAAAAGAAGTGCACGGAAAATGGAATTGGCGAGCTGAGTTCAAATTCCGACGGAGGCTAGCACTAATGCCCTTGTGAAAGGCATGAATCCATCTCCCCCCCCCCCCCGTTATGGATAGACTAGGGGGTGGTGAAGTGACACCATTTCTGCCTGGCTATCTATCTATCTATTTATGTATGTGTTACACATACAGAAAAGTAGTGGAAGCTTCAATAGCGCAGTGGTTAGAAGCCCTGAAAATGGAATTGGTGGACCGAGTTCAAACTCTGATAGGAAAAATGTGCTTTCAATCCATTAGACCTTCAAACTGTTTGGAAATTTGCCAGTTGTGAGAAAATGTTTTTAAAATGTTTTAAAGAGGGTCTTCTATTTACAATGTAACTATACTGCTGAACTAGACCCTTACTTTCCATTCGTTGTAGGAAATCCATGTGAATTTCTCTTTCTCTCGGTGCTTATGCCAGTTTGGCATTTTTTTAAAGGAATCTGACCCTAACCTGACAATAAAACCTGTTTTTCTTTGAGCAAAATCCAAAACTCTATCCCTATCCTCAACCCCAATCCAAACTCGACAATAAAACACACACTTTTTAAATCCAATGGTCTGCTTTGATGTGTGAACTACCAATGCCAAAAGTGAGAACATGAATTCTCAGTTTTGAGAAAAATGAATTTTTGAAGGTTTTAGGAGGGGCAATGTGGCTGCACAAGCACAAACCCCCCATTATTTAATTTTAGGAAAACACTATAAAATATCATTTGCTTTCCTGTGTTGTTATATTTGAAGTTTTTGTTCCCCCAAGCAATGCTGGGTACACCAGCTAGTATATGTGTAAAGAACTGAAAGTATAACTATCTATTATAATCCCATGTCATTTTAGTATCTTTCATTTAATGAGATATACGGCAAACACAGGCATCATTGTTCTTTCTTTTATCTACCTGATCCTTTATGCACTACCCAATCCACGAGGCTAATGACCTGACCTGACCGGTCAAATCTAAGACATGGCCTCACAATACACCTTTGCTCCACTAACCTGGCTTATATATTATGTTTCTAATCCTGCCCTTGACCTTTTTTTCAACAAATGTTTTTACTTGAAGCTAGAATTATTTTCTGATTAGGGGTTCAGTTCATCTCCTCCAAGGATATCGAGTAATTATGTTTATTCATGCATCAATGGTAAATTTAACCATTCATTGATAGATGTCTGTCCGTAAAGTATCCAGCCATTTTGAATATCTCAAGATTAAGTTGCACAGCCTTGATGAAACTCGGCAACCAATCAGAGGAGACCTTACTATGAATCAGTGTTGCCGATTTAGCGGGTTTTGCGCTAGATTCAGCGCGTTTCTTGTCTTGGCAGTGCAAAAAAAAACGCTAAATTAATCCGATCGCGGTAAATCATTATGGCCATTTTTGACCATTTTCTGGCTATTTTTGACCATTTCAGTGTCTTTTTGGTGGTTTTGGGCCATTTTTGGCTATTTTTTAAAAAAGTTAACGCTTTTTAGTAGAAATATTTTTTTAGTTGACAACATGACTGTGAATGCATGAACAGACACACTCTCATGGGTAGGGCCTCTGAAAGGGAGGTACAGCCTGTGCACTGGAATCCCAAGGCCCAGGGGATGGAGGCCTGAGAGTTTCTGGGTAGAGCTGAGTATTGAAATTCCTAAGTCAATACGATATGTTCATTAATAAAATATGTTGCATCTATCGTCTACAAGTGAGTGAACATAGTATGTTATAACAGATGAAAACAGGATGGCTAAAGGACGAGGGTGTTTTTGCAGTGTGTGGGGTGGGGGGTGTCTAAAACATTGTGCCATTAAGTGGATTCTGTTACTTTCCATCATTTTCAGATATACGTTTCCCCAAAATTTGTCTCCTGTCTAAATTTTCATGTAACTAGTTTCACATGCATGACTGCTTAGCAGCACATTAATTTTTTAAACAAATTTTTACCACGTGGTCACATTAAGACATTGACTTGATTGTTAGGATATTGTTTCTAAATCCTTTGAGTCAATCTTTAGAATTATCAAACAATGCATAATTGGACAAACCTAAGAAACAGTGTAAGCAATCATGATAGAAAAACATAGGCTTTAACTCATTCTTCTCTAAAATAAAATTAGTTAAAGAAGAAAAGAGTTTGATGCACAATGGAAAGGAATGGAAAATGCAGTCATTAATTTTGACATCACATGGGACTTGTTAATTGGATCTATCTGCCGCAACCTGTAGGGCAGGTTATAGTAGCCTTAAGTTGGATGATTACATTGTATAATGCGATTTTTGTTCTGGGGTAGTGAGTTATTTTCTAATTGCTTATATGTAGAAGTATAGAAAATGGCTATTATTCCTTTCAAACTTTGCTTTTGTGGCCAGGATAGGGATATTATTATGTAATTGTTTTTCTTACTTTGTGATTAAAAATGAGCACATTTGCCCATTGTTCATTTGAAATTAAGTAGATTTAAAATTAGCACTGTCCTGGTCACAAAAGCAAAGTTTGAAGGGAATAATAGCCATTTTCTATATTTTTTTTTTAGAAATAATCAATTAAAAAATAATACTTATTGCCCAGGAACCAAAAAAAAATTAACAGGTCTGGTTAGTCACCCAATAGAAACTGTCATGTGACCAATGTCATTTGGCAGCATGCCATGTTGGGTTGATTAATTGGAATAAGGGATGAACAATGAATAAGTTACTTTTCTCGACTTATGTTCGGCAGTGATCACTAAAACAGTCTGAATTTTCAAAAAGCAAACGAAAATGCTGCCAGACACAAACCAAGGGATCAAATGCTGCAGGGAACTAAGGGATTGATTTAGCATAAACTTACATTGCAAATTGAATCCCCACTAAAAAACTATTTAGGGTGGAATTTGCAGAAAACAAAATAAAATTTCTAGATATAAGGAATGAATGTTTAAATTTTCAGCCCTCTAGCTCCATTGGTGCAGCCTGTACACATGATCCATACATAGCCAGCTAGCCAGCCAGAACAACTTAAAAACTGAAGAAACCTACGTAGACAGTTTCTGACTGGTCAATCTTTACTTAACCAAATACTGTACTTCCCCTATTTCTCCTTATTTATTCTGAGGCTTATTTGTTGATTGTTAATGGGTAGAATTGATTAATGAAGACATTACTGTATACCTAGTTCCCAAAACCCATTTCCATCACTGACAGTCAGTTTTTGCTCTGTTTCTTGTCTGTCCATCAGTTTTTGCTCGGTTCTGTTTACTGACCGGTATGTCAGTCTTTGCCCTTTTTTTAAAAAAAGAAATAAATGAATCTTTGAATAGTAACTTACAAATTAGGGTGGGAAAAGTAGTTTTGACCCTAAATTACCTGTAGGGACCTTGGAAATGAGCCCCACCTATCCAATGTTAATCCCAGGGTCAAGTTACCCGTATAGACAAATTTGAAGCCCCTAGGGTGCAGCCGTTTTGGAGTCTATAAGAGTCATACACGCAAGGAAGATAAACCAACATTCGTCATCTCTATAGTAATAGATACATATGTGTTTATTCTCTCTCTATCCAAATTTATTCTCTCTGTCTGAGTTCTCTTTCTCTCCTCTCTGAGTTTTCTGTCTCACTCTATTCTAAAAGATTTCTTATTCTATACATATCTATCTTTAGAGCTGCAGCCAATTTACATATATCAGTTCTGTACTTGACATCCATAAAAACCCAATCTTATTATCATTAATTAAAATTTCATTTCTTATTAATCTAGACAACAAAAATATCCATGTTTAATAAACATGAATTCGTTATAAACAAACTCTTAAAATAGACTTCATTTTTTTGCCACCATAATCTCCATAAATACATTTGCAACCAGGTATACAAGTTGTGTCTGTCAGTCTTTGCTCTGTTCTTGTCTGTCCCAGCAGTGGGAGAAATGGAGGTGGGGGTACTTGGATGTATGGTGTATACCTATTTCTCAATTTCCAGTGTTTTTGTATGTTCAATGTCTACTAATGGAGACATTACTGTATGCATAGTTCCCAAAACCCATTTCCATCACTGTCAGTCAGTTTTTGCTCTATTCTTGCCTGTCCATCAGTTTTTGTTCTGTTCTCTCTCCCTTTTTTGTCCATCATTTTTTGCTCTGTTCTGCCCTGTCTGTCAGTCTTTGCCCTATTCTGGCCTGTCCATCAGTCTTTGCCCTATTCTGGCCTGTCCATCAGTCTTTGCTCTCTTCTTGCCTGTCCGTCAGTCTTTGCTCTCTTCTTGCCTGTCCGTCAGTCTTTGCTCTCTTCTCGCCTGTCCGTCAGTCTTTGCTCTCTTCTCGCCTGTCCGTCAGTCTTTGCTCTCTTCTCAGCTGTCCTGTCCATCAGTATTTGCCCTTGCATGTCCGTCAATCTTTGCTCTCTTCTCATCTGTCCGTCTCTCTGACTTTGCTCTCTTCTTGCCCGGCTCTCTGATTTTGCTCTCTTCTCGTCTGTCAGTCAGTTGACCTTGTTTTGTTCTGGTCTGTCAGTTTTTCTCTGTTCTTGTCTGTCTGTATCATTCCACTCATCTCTTGTCTCTCTCTTTATTTCAGTTTTTTCTTTTTATCGCTCAGTCATCCTGACTATAATTTACTCTTAATAAAGTAGTACTGTTGGTTTACGCCTTACGTGTATGGCTAAAATTATAATATTTTAGAAAGCCCGATTTTTAATAACATCATAAATCAAGACATTTTTGACATCTGATGCAATGTTGTAATTGTATCTCTATGGTGTAACCTGTATGGCTGGTTTTTATGTCCACTGTAATAGAAGACGAGATAAAGAAAAGCTCAAACTTTGGTTAACTCATTGAAAACTAGAAAGCTCTCATTGTCAGGTGAAGAAATGCATAGATCTGCCTCCAAATTTAATCACTTCTTTTGTAGCCGTAGTAAAATTTCATTGAAATTCATTGAGAATTTTTGGAGATATCTTGCGGACAGACATGAGCGTATACATAAATATATGAAAGAAAAAAGAAAATGGAAAAATATCTCACAATCAAAAAAAATTCATTGAGAACTTTTGGAGATGTCATGTGGACAGACATGTAGGGGAGATAATTGTGCAAGGATCCACCCCAAAATTGAATCACTTCTTCCATAGCCTATTGACAGTCAGGAGCGTATACATAAATATATGAAGAAAAAAAAAACGGAAAAATATCTCTCAATCAAAAAAAGATTTCTGGATTAAATAATCAGCTTCATTGAGAACTTTTGGAGATATTGTGTGGACAGACATGAACTTTTGCCGATTGTTATATGATGTGGACATATAACTTTGATGTAGGGGAGATAATTGTGCATGGATCCACCCAAAAATTTAAACATTTTTTCCGTAGCCATCTTGTGGACAGTCATGATCGTATACATAAATATAAGGAAAAAAAAAACGGGAAAAATATCTCTCAATCAAAAAAAAATTCCTTCCCCAAAATTTAACCAACTGTTTCTTTCAACAATTTGGGGTGGATCCAGGAATTTTTTTACAGTTACCTCCCCTGCATCGTAGCTATATATGAACTGATTTACATTCAGTTTTTTGTCTGGGTGCTTTCTAGTTTTATTGTAGTTTAGAAATGAATTAGTTATTATTAATAACTGCTACCAAAGGTTTAGGTTATTCATGTGTTGACACATTTATATCTATCTATGTATCCGGACTTTGCTCAACATAACTGTTTATAGTAGAAACTTGAAATTTTGTACACACACTCCCCCCAATGAGTAGGGAAAATTTATTTATTTTTTTTTTTTTGTTGTTGTTGAAAATTACCCCCCATAATAGGTTTTTAGGGGGGGTGTCAATTTTATCTATCTATACACCTGAACTTTGCCAGCCCTAACTGTTAGTAGTAGATAGTAGAAACTTGAAATTTTGTACACATACTTCCCTCAATGAGTAGGGAAAATGCTTTTTTTGCTTTTTTGAAAATTTGCCTCCAAAATAGGATTTTAGTGGGGGGGTTCAATTTTCAATGTAAGCATATGCTAAATTGGTCACTAGTTTGTGGCCGCTTGTTTTTTTGCAAATTCAGACATTTTGTAGTGATCACTGCCCAACTTTTTAATTAATCACCCCCAACACAGCATATACAGGTGGCAGTGATTCATAATTTCCCTTGGAATGCTAGTTTATTTTATTTTCAAAATAAGGGTTGACCTACAGCTTTCATTGAAGAGCAAGTAAACTGTATGTGGCTGCAAGATTACTTTATAAATAAACATACGCGTTTAGAACTGATAAGAGTGTTTAAACTATATAAAATTTCCATCTATCCCCCAATATTGTGCTAGTAACTGACAAATGTTTCTACTCAGTATTGACTCGCTTTTAGCAACATAGATTCCTTTTATGAAAAGCTGTTGCTTCGGTCCATTAAGTAACACATGCATAACACTAGCCAGCCCAGTTGGACAAATAAGGTAATTTAATATATCTAAGCATTCATTTTAAATATATTCTTTACTTTATAAATCTATAAGGAATATTTTCTTGTTTTGTTTGTTCTTGAATATTGCTCTAATTTCAATTATGAACACAGTTTTTTCTAGTTGTTTTTACTATTTATAAACGGTCAACAAGATTTTCTGATAGCTTTTTTATATCAATGGATATCAACCCACACACTTCTCTTCATTAATAATTGTAAGCCTTTAACTCTTTGAAAGTAATCAATCCACTTTTGAACTGTTAGTATCTGCCTGTTAGATCATTTTTAATTCCACCATTTTATATTCATATATCTCATAGCACAGACGTTTATATTCTGTCCCACCATTTTGTTTAGTACACCGGCTAATCAATAGATGGTTGTGTAGTTCAAAGTGGAAGAAAAATAAATTTTCATAATCAAGTGTTCATTCGTGCATTCTGTGTGTGGGTGACTAATCTTGGTGCTTACCATAAAACATCTATTTTTATATATGTATTATTTGATTATGTGTTCTTTTTAAAGGTAACATTTGATTGTTTTGTGAAAAAAAGTGTTCAGTGTTTAAAAATATACCACCTTTTCTAGTTTGATTTTAGAAAAATCTAGAAAAATCTTTGTTTCCCTAAAATTCTGTGCCTCAAAGAGCTAATCATTACTTATATTGATAATGCCAATAATAATGTTTTGCTGCAGTTTGTTTTATTCATGAGAAAACTTCAATCTTTTTACAAAATTTCAAAAATTATTTTAGAAACAGTCAACCAAAATCAAGGGCGAATCCAGGGGGTCTTTTAGGTTCTTCTGGAAAACCCTCAGAATCTTTCCGAAAATTTTTATTTATACTGTTTTCTGAGCATCTTCCGAGTTTTAAATCTTTTCATCTCAACACATGACAACCTTCAAGACCCTTAGAATTTTTCGTTAAATTTTATCTTAATTTCAGTAGCTGAAATGCCCTGAAACGCAATTTTAGCCAATCTTGGATATATAATTTTCAACAAACCCCCAGCCCCCCCCCATTCGAAAACAGTCACCACAAGTGCCAACATAGGTTTCTTCTGTTTTTAAGCTGGTCTGGCTTGCTATGTATGTATCTATCAAGCATACAGGCTTCACCAATGGAGATAGTTGAAAATTTAAACATTTACATCTTATGTCTAGAAAAAAACTTTTTACTTTTTCAAAATTCCCACCCTAAGTAGGTTTTTTGTGAGTGTTTGAATTTGCAATGTAAGTTTATGCTAAATCGGTCTCTTAGTTTGTGTCTGGCAGCATCCATGCTTGTTTTTTGAAAATTCAAACTTTTTTAGTGATCACCACCCAACAAAAGGCAAGTGAAGTAACTTATTCATTAATCACCCCCTTTTCCAAATTTTTAATTGATCATCCCCAACATGGCATGCTGCCAAAAGACGTTGGTCACATGATGGTTTCTATTGAGTGACTAACCAGATCTGCTTAATTTTATAACTTTTGTACAGGAATTCAAGGTGTGGCTATTGAATAACGAGACTAGTCTTATGTAAGGTGAACCTTTGGTCAATCTATACCATATGGATCGCACATGCATGCTGTGGTTTGACCGACATAAGCCAAGTCTCGTTACTTAATAGCCACACCTTGTATGTAATAAATTTAAAACTAGGTTACTAATAAAAAATATTAGTAAAATACCTGTTACTTTGCTAATGGTATACCTAGGGAAGGAAATCTAAAGCATTATAGTATCTGAAAAAAAACTCATGGGAGTTGCCTGAAGCGACCATCCCCAGCACTTAAACAAATCTTCTGCTCACAGACACTCGAAAGCGAATTCGATTCTACTTCATTTTACTTTCTCACCTTTCTTCTTTTCTTGACGGACAAGTTCAGCCATTCTCCTCTAGCGAATTTCTTTGTTTCACTCTCTACCGTTTTGCATACCCCTACCTTGCTTCTCTCTCCTTCTCCTCACCTTCTTCGTGGTCTTTGTGTTGCAATTCCATTCTCAGAACTTCTTTATCTACCTCTACAACTTTCAATGTAAAATTTTTATTTTTAAAGTGTAACAGACGGACGTTGCTTATTTTAATGTAGCTGTGACAGATGGACAGACATGTTGCTTATTATAATGTAGTCGAGATTGTAGTAACTACATAACTGTAGTTAATCATATAAAAATTCAAGCCCTTTATTATTTCAATGCCAAGCAATCATATAGTACAGACACTTTATGAGGGATATTTTGGAAATGTTACTTACAGTATGAACAACCACCACAGTCTTACTTGATCGTTTTGTAGATTAATAACGTCACATAACAAATTACATGATAATTTAGTATGACATTAAATAATCACTGCTACCCACAACAGACCCGTTTGATCACTGTTGCTGGATTCAGGTTATTCGTGTGTTCTGACATTTAAATGTATCTATCTATCTGACTTTGCCCAGCCTTAATCGTTCATAGTAAAAACTTGAAATTTTGAAGACAAACGTTTTTTTTTTGTTTTTTTTTTGAAAATTCAACACCAAAATAGGTTTTTAGTGGGGGTTCAATTTTCAATGTAAGCTTATGCTAAATTGGTCACCAGTTTGTGACCGCTTGTTTTTTGAAAATTCAGACATTTTTTAGTGATCACAGCCCAACTTTTTAATTGATCACCCCCAACACAGAATATATGGGTGGCAGTGATTCATAATTTCCCTTGGAATGCTAGTTATTATTCCACTGTCAATGCTAGGGATTATCTTGTATCAGTTAATTTTTCTCAGTTACCGTATTTCACCATGTATAATCCACTACCATAGATAATCCAAACCCCACCCCCAATTGAAGTCCACTTGGATAGTGTAATGGTTAGCACGTCTGTCTCACATGCAGAAGGTCCGGTATAAGCGAAGAGTGTGGAAAATCTTTTATTAGGACAAATTTCCCTGTGCACTCAGCAGCTAATTGAGTACACACTAACCTGTGTTATTAGGGTGGAGGTATCCCTTCAGAGGACTTGCATCCTGCCAAGGGAGTGGTCATAAAAACTTGTAGGAATAAAGTCCTGGTCTCAACCAGACTTGAAACTTGCAAGGATCACTAAGCTGACACATGCAACAGAAACCGGGTCTACATCACTGGGCTCCATATTCCATTGGGAGTTTTCTCTTAAGAGACGGGGGATGCTTAACTGATTGAGCTTCAATTTTGAATGAAAAATGCATTATCCTGTGTATACAATTATGTATACAAATCAAAGCTTATCTTTATGATAATAAATATGTTTGAGACATAACACACTTTTCTCAATCTTTCATTTCTACATTGTCAAATTACCTCCACCATTCTGTTGTAATACCTTACATCTGCATAACAAACATACAAATATGTATAACAATTATGTTTCCATGGATAATACGCAGCTGGATTTTTTAGTTCAAAATTTTCAGAATATAATACGGATTATACACAGTGAAATGTGGTAATTTATCCTTGTGATGCCATTTTTGCTTTTTTCCATTGAACCAAAGTATGTGACTTTTCTAACCCTAGCATGGTATCATGTAACCTAGTACAATCTGCCGCATGTTATTTGGAGAGGAAATGGGCAGTGACAAATAACCCTGATTGTCCTGAGAAATGCAATGAGTGAACTCTTATGATCTACAAGGTCATGGGATAACTTGATATATACAGGTCCCCCAACCCCACACTATCTGAAAGTGGAGCGTTCCTACGAAACCTTCTGTAAAACAAAATGGCATAATGCAAAAAAGCAATTACTATCAATTTATATAGGAACATTTTTTGAGCGTTCTCAGACCACCCCCAAAAACCTATGTCTAACAGTTTTAGGCTAAGTGTAACACCCTTACAAACTCTCTTAGGTTTTTCTGATACCATAGGACACATCTTTCTAACAGATGCACAACATAAATCAAGATAAAGTACAGATGCTCAGACACAGTTCAAAGCGATGGCAGCTTCAGGTCTTTCTTGGTGTGGTGTAAAGCAAACTGTTGTTGGTGGGGCATGGGGCCCCGCTACCACATTTCCAGAGGCGGGGGAGAGCAAAGAATATATTTGGAAGATATCTTAGAAACAAACCTGTTATCAAGTGAAGAATAATACCATCTTTTTATATAGTGACATTAAGTTGGGGTTACATAAAACAATTGTACAGCACCATCATTCTCTATTGACTATAAAGTTCCATCTTTCAAAGACTGCTCACCCTAGGTGAAAGGCCTGATCCAGAGGGGGTCAAATGTCCTGTTTGTGTCCCCCCCAGCAGACGCCCATGGGTGGGGGGGATACCTGTATGGAGTCTTT
The DNA here is from genome assembly GCA_006491835.1 of Architeuthis dux. Lineage (NCBI taxonomy): Eukaryota > Metazoa > Mollusca > Cephalopoda > Oegopsida > Architeuthidae > Architeuthis > Architeuthis dux. The sequence goes on from VCCN01003315.1 coordinate 4,667,580, forward strand.
CACTCTAGATAGACAGATTGTGTGTGTTTGTCTGTGATAATTTATGTATGCTCCAATATATGCATGCACATGACAACCAATAAAGCCATTATTCTTTCAAGAATGTAACATTATCAATATCTTCTTTGTGTTATTTCAACAGTAGTTTTCCTAGCCACAGCATTGTTGTTTCTATATATATCTGTCTTTCTCAACCTTTTTAGACTAGAGCAGTGGTTCCCAACCTTTTCGAGTCATTCCCCTCTTTTGTCAATAAGATTACTAGTATTCCCCCTCTTCCACTTATTAAGTTGCAACAAAGAATAATTTCAAATTATAACTTTATTTTGCATATAATTAGACAACTTTATACTAAGTTTAATTTTATAATTGTACAGCTTCTGCTGTGTATTTGTT
>VCCN01003315.1:4799986-4812562 GCA_006491835.1 Architeuthis dux
CGAACACACAAACACAGAGTGCATTTCATTACACAAGCTGCAAATATGTAAAATGCCAATATTTATCATAAATAGTACTAGTTAAACCCCATGAAAATATTCACGGATATATTTGAATTTTTATGAGATTTTTTTTTTTTTTTGAAAAGAAGCTACTGAACTTGTTTAAGTGGAAGAGTCTATTGTTTTAAATGGTTGGTAGGAGATATTTTTATCAGCAAAATTGTTACCTTTAAGTGGAAGAATCCATTGTTACGAACAAGGAGGAAATACAAAAAGTCAAGATGTTCATTATATAGTGAGATTACTCGTACAACAATAGCCACTCTTAATTTGAAGGGTTGCTTCCCTTTAATAGATATGAGACTATCTGTACGTGGATACTTTACTAAGCTTTAACATGGAAAGAGAACGTGCAGTAGGAAGACAGGTCTGGTTAGTCAATCAAAAGAAACCGTCACATGACCAACGTCTTTTGGCAGTATGCTCTGTTGGGGGGTGATCAATTACAAAATTGGAAATAGCAGTGATCAATGAATAAATTACTTCTCTCTCCTTTTGTTGATCACTAAAAAACCAATTTAGCATATACTTACATTACAAACCGAACCCCCCCACTAAAAACTTCTTTTGAGGTTATTATTTTAGCACAGTAATTAATGGGAGTGTGGTATACATATATGAATCAGCTTCTGCTAATCCAAGAAGTCTTTGTGGCCGATTGGTAAAAGCAATTAGGCATAAAACTAGTCTCCCTCTGGTAATAAGGATGTGAATTCGATTCTCACCAAAGGCTTACTCTTTGTTTCTGATTGCGCTATTCGTTGCCATAGAAACAGTGGCCCAAATTAATAAGTTGTATAAAAACAACTAAAATTAGGATGAAGGTAAAAACTAGTCAAATTTAATAAAAGGTGGTGTGTTACAATACTTCATCCAATAATAATAGATTGATTTATATACAAAAGTATTTAAAACTGAAGTCATACCTGCTGCATAAAGATCAAAACGAAAACAAAGTAATACTATTACTCTTTTTTTCTAGACATAAAAAGGAATAAAGGTTTAAATTGTCAGCCCTCTAGCTCCATTGGTGCGGTCTGTACATGCCATACATAGCCAGCCAGACCAAATGTTGACAGTTTCTAATTGTATTGTGCCAATTCTTCAAGAGGCAAGGGAGGGTCTGCTTGCTTGACAGCCTTGAAAATTAGTTTCTGAAATTCAGGTTTCTGTCTTGGCTCAAGCATTTAACAACTGACGTAGATAGGTAACACAGGAGTCCCTTGATATAGTGCGGTTCACGATAAAAGGCAGGTGGGTGGTACTCAATCACAACAACATTTTTGCCTATATTATAGTTTCCTCTCTTGCTTTCAATGATAATCACACCAACATTTTTGTCTATATTATAGTTCCTTCAATGATACTTAATCACAAATACATAAAATTGATTCTTTCAGCATCTAATCAAAAATAACGTTTTTTTGTAAATTGTTGACAAATATTTTGATTCAATATATATATGTCAACAAAAAAAAAAATTTTTTTTAAATTTTTAAAAAAAAAAAAACGTTATTAACTATGAAAATGAAAAATTTTGAAAATTATTTTCAATTTCAGTGTTCTAGACATTATAAATATTAAATTTCTAAAATGTTTAAAAAAACTTAAAATTTTAAAATTAACGTTTTTATGAACATAGTTCTGTCTTGTGTATTGGTTTATGTCTTCAAATGTACATGTTACGGCTGTTTAGGCCATTTTCAACATCTTAATCGTTATTAACTATTAACAAAACTTGTGTATGTGTTAGAGCAGGGTTGTAAAGAGAAGTCAAATGATAAGTTAGAAACCATCAACCAAAACTGTCAACACAAGTTTCTTCAGTTTTTAAGTTGGTCTGGCTGGCTATGTATCATGCGTACAGGCTGCACCTTTTTAAAATTTAAACATTTACTCATTATTATTATGTCTAGAAAAATCCGCCCCATAATAGGTTTTTAGTGGAGGCATCAATTTGCAATGTAAGTTTATGCTAAATTGGTCTCTTAGTGTCTGGCAACATTCACACTTGTTTTATTTTTTTAATTCAGATATTTAGTGATCACCGCCGACACAGCATGTTACCAAAAGGCGTTTTGGTCATGTGATATTTTTCTATTGAGTGACTAATTTGACCTGTTTTTTTTAAAATCTTGTATCCAAGGTGGTGTTGTGGGAGGGTGTTTGCACTATTTAGTCTATTGTTTTTTTTATATTCTCCTTTATTTACTTGAGCTATTCATAATAATCGACTTCCGACTTGCTCAGCCTGCATACTTTTTTTTTTTTTTTTAAAAGATCTATTTTCAATTTTGTTTTGTATTTTTACTTTTTAATGTCAATTTTTAAATTGTATGTATCTCAACTGTTTTAGCAAGCCTCTGACCTTTCTTAATCTTAAGGTTTTTACCAAAAATGGAATGTTTGAATTTTAAAAAGGTGTTTGTTCAATCTCTCAAGCTTACTCGGTAAGGCCAATTAGTCAGGTGTTGGCCTGACCGAACATTTTGGAACACGCTCCTGTCTGTTGCCAAACTCTCATGGCATTGGATATGGGGTTTAACTGGACAGACACGAGAAAATTCTTAACAAACCTAAACCCGACAAGACAAAGACACAGAAACACCCGGGCTACGTGTGATAAGGGTTACCCCCCCTTTAAACCATCACACTCGGATTTTACACCTGAAGAAGGCCGAAGAATGGATCGGCCGAAACGTCTTGTTTACAACACAAATAACAAGGAGTTCAATCATCTGAGGAACCTTTTAAATACATAAATGTATGGAAAAATCTCTCAATCAAAAACAAATATCTGGTTTGATTGATTGATTTGTTTGTTTGTTTGGCGGCATATCAACACTTGATGGGTCATTTAATACCAAAATCAGTTTAAACTTCCGAAAGTCCGAGTTTTTTTCTTCTTTTTTTCAATACAGTCTTGCGACTTTGGTGAAAGGTTATTTTTTTTAATAGGGTCTTGCGACTTTGGTGAAAGAACAGGTGGTCCCTGTTGGGGGGAGGGGTCTTACTCCTCTGCAGGGGTTACAGTCAGTGTATTCTAGGCCGCAGCCGACAGGGTCGACAAATACCTGGACCTGCCAATCTGTATATAAGCCCATGGCCAACACTTCCACAATTTCATTGAAATACATTGAGAGCTTTCGGAGATATTGTGTGTACAGACAGACGAAAGACACAGGATAATACAGTATACCTGTCCAACTTTATTGGCAGAGATAAAAGCTAATTTGCTTTTCTTTTCAGAATGTATTTTTGCAAAAAATGACTATTGTGTAATGTCCTGTCTTATTTAATAGCGTCATTTATAATTATCCAAATACATCAGAGTAGTGCACTGAAGACTATGCTATCTTTGGTTTAACCTTCAACTGTCAAGTTGCCAATCTGGTTTAATAGCCGAGAAGGGCTGGTGAATTAAGATTAAGTGACCCAAGATTTTATCATTACAGGTATACCTTGAATAGTGCGGTTAATTCGTTCCAAAGTTTTCCATACTGTATTGCACTGTTCAAGGTCTTATAATTTAATGTTTTTTTTTTGTCCCAGCTTATACTTAGTTACATTAATTTGTACAGTTAGATTTTAAACGTACATCAAAACAGTACTATTGCTGTATTGCCATTAACCCATTATCTGTAGGTGGAGGTGAAGAGTAATAAGTTATCCTTTGCAAGATAAAAGCCCCGACTCACAGATAGAACTGAGTTGCCATCAATCACAATAAAACGGATATTTTAGCCATAACTGCATTGACGGAAATTCTCGTCATTCGCAGTAAATGGGTGAAGAAAATTCAACTTTGACAGAACAAAAATATCCTTACATCAATAAATGTTCAGATAAAAACTTATTGTCTTTAAACAGTATTGAACTATTAGTCATTTTTTTGTTAAATCTTACCTTTAATTAATAGAAACATTTGATCAAAAATAAATGAAGTTAGTTTTAAACTCATGGCTTCCTTTTTTTCTCAATTAATAATTTATTTAAATTTATGTTTTAAATATGTATTTAAGTATGTAGATTATTTGTTCAGAATCAGATTTATTTTTTATAATGGATATTTTGAGTTTAAGAAACTATTACAGGTTGAGTACCACTAATCTGAAACTGAGAAAAACAGAAATGTCCGAAATCCGAAACTTTTCAGAAGCCACTGTAGTATGATTCAAGCGATGAGACCAATTTCCAAGGCATTTAACTTATTCTGACTACAGTAAAAGCTTAGTTATTTTAGTTTAACTCTTTATGTAAAACTTTATTTACATCACAAAAAGTCTTAATCAAAAGAAATTATTGTCACTGCCAGACCTACACGAATAAATCACTGTATGATTTGCTTATTCTCTCATCTGTACAAAGATATTGTTGAAAATGTCAAAAAGCTGCAGAAACTGATGTTGCCAGTTTGACTGCCAAAAGGCACTAAAAACCACCAAAAAGATGCTAAAAATGGTTGAAAATAGCCAGAAAATGTCCAAAATGTTTTAGGCGCTAATTTAACGCTTTTTGCACTGCCAAAACAAGAAACATGTTGAATCTAGCGTGAAATTAGCTAAATTGGCAATACTGGCAGAAACCCCTAAAAGTAACACTGTTAAGAAAAAGAGAAGGCCTTTATGTTTGTCTATAGCACAGAAAGTCAAGCTATAGGAGAAACTTGACAGATGCAAGTGTGATATCTCATTATGTATATGCAAATATTCCAAAATCCAAAACACTTCTAGTCCCAGGAATGTTGGATAAAGGGTACTGAGCCTGTATATATGAAGTTCTTTTCAGTTCTGTTTCAACCAAATTTGGACATTGAAACCCACTCGTAAAAAAAGAAAAGATACTTTTGTGTACTCACGTACACAAAAGTATCCTTTCTTTTTTTACGACTAACTTTATGTTATTTTCTTGCAGTTATAACAAAAATTAAACCATCAAAGATGATATTTAATAATTGCAACAAAAAGATTATATGGGATTTTGCAGTTAGTGTCTTCGTATTTGCAATCTTGTAGCAAATGATGTTAGAATAAACAGGTCTATAATGTAGGGAGGATTTTGAAGACCAATAATGACCAGTGGAAAAGTGGTGTTTAACATAGCCGACAGTGGTGCATTTTCTCCCCTCCGGTGCTTGGCCACCATCTCAGATAGGCTGCCCAACATTACTAGTAATATTAATGCTATGCCCATTTGTCAGATGTTTAATATACCGGTAGCTTGAAAATTTGCCCCCCCCGTAGAATCGCCACTGAGTGTTTACCCTCTTCTCTCTTACACCCAAGTCTCCTATATCTCTCATGACACCAACCTACAACACCATCACCATTTATTTGAGTCTGGAAATTCTAAAAAATATTTCCTACATAAATTAATTATAATGTCTTCTTCACTTTTTGCCATTCCTGCTTATGAAAGATTTTTATGGGCCCACTCTACTTTCAAGAAACCTGTATAGCTATCTCCTATTGTTACTGTATCAAGCACTCATTCTCTAGAGAAGAATTACCTTAGATATGTTTGTACAAAAAGGGAGGGTACACAATTATAAAACATGTGTATAAGCATTATATATTTATATATACAGTATCGCCCATAAATAAGTACAGCCCTACAACTATTTTATAGAAATTTAATTTTCTTCTAAACCAAACATAACAGGATCTAATTATTTCTAGTGGAACATTACACAATCAAAATGGATATTATCAGGTATTATTTATGACCAAACTCTACAGTATTGAAACTTGCCAAAAATATTTTTTCCGTAGTGTTGTACTCATCTTTAGACAGCAACATATTCATATTTTGGGCAACAGAGTTTCATTTTCCAGAGATTTCTTTGAACTTGCTCTTTCCAAATCCCTTGAAATCTGTTGTTGCCACCCACCCCTCTCAGTTTGATCTAAAAGGGATCAGCTGCATTGATTATTGGTCTAATGAATGAGGAGAGCAGCAACAATAGCTAAGAAGTGGAAGTGTAAAGAAAAACTAGAGCTTGCATCTCCTGAAGGAAGTGTACCCCCCCCTCACCCCCCCAAAAAAAAAAATTTGAAAAGCACAAAGAATTACTAGCGAAAAATCTTTTACAACCTTGACACAGAAAGTAACTGAATACTTTGAAACTGGACCCTTACTTTATGCCATTTCCAAAGTATTCGGTTACTTTCTGTGTCAGGGTTATACAAATCTTTTAAACTGTACAAATGGCTTAAAGTAAGGGTCCAGTTTAATATTATATAGTATTGTAATATTGTAAATAGAACTCCCACCTCTAAAACCTTAATAAATTAACTTTGTCAAAACTATGTAAGCGCAATACATGGCATTAAGATGCAACAATTTGCATTGGAATGATATTAATCTCGAAAACCGTACGAGGCAGCATTGCACAGATTAGTTTTCTCAAATTCGGACACAGTTGTTCCAAAATTTGGACAAACTCGGTCAACTACTCAAAATCGGTCAAATTAGGACAGAAAAAAAGATTGATGGCTACAAATAGCTGAAAGTAGTTTATTATCACAATAATGAAAATAAATAGCTAAAAGTGGCTAGAACTGATTTCTGCTATCTAAAAACAATTTCTTATATCTAAAAACAAAAATTATTTAAATTTAGATATAAAATATCAAAGTTGGCAGTGTTTGTTTATGTTTGAGAACTAGTAGTATTAAGAAGTGGCAGGGAATGGCAGGGAGTGACTGGAATATAAAGTACCGCCCATAGAAGAACAATAGTGTGCTTGCAGTGCATCCGCAATCACATTACTAACTATTTTAGTTCCCTAATGGGCATTGTATAAACAAGGAAATATTTCTCTACAATGCCAAGCAAAAAAGAAAGACAGTGTAATTTTCTTTTTTTTAAAATTAGCAAAACCCATTATCATATGACGCAACACGTCATACGCAAAATGAATGCTTTCACACACAAATACATCCAATACTGATTCACTAAAATGTAAGCATATAGAGGCATATATGCACAGATGACATACAACTAGAAACAGATATACAGAAAAAATATACTACATGTACATGCATATTGCATTCAATCTGATAGACATGAACTTTGTAATGCAATAACCTAAATAGAATATTTTGTTAAATGTGATATGCACAACGTTCTTAATAATGTAGCTCTTCTCCGATTCTCGGACAGAATTTCAAAGGTTGCAATTAAGAATTAATATGGGATGTTTAGCTAGCATGAGTCCATCCGGATAGTGTAATGGTTAGCATGTCTGTCTCACATGCAGAAGATCCTGGTATGAGCAAAGAGTGTGGAAAACTCTTCATTAGGACACATTTCCCTGTGCACTCAGCAGCTAATTGAGAACACTCTAAGCTGAGTGATTAGGGTGGAGCTATCCCTTCGGTGGACTTAAAAACTTGTAGGAATAAAGTCCTGGTCTCGACCAGACTTGAGACTTGCAAGGATCACTAAGCTGACTCATGCAACGGAAACCAGGACTTTGTCACCGGACGTTCATACTCTAATGGGTGTGGTCTCTTTCTTAAGAGACAAATACTTTACCTTATTTCTGTCGCTCTTTATTGCAACTCTCGGATCGAAAGCTATATGGTTAGACGCTTTTTATTGCAACTCTCGGATCGAAAGCTATATGGTTAGATTTGAGCTTCTGAAACCCATTGGTCTTTGTGGCCTAATCAGTAACTAAGGCAGCTGGGTGGAGGTATCCCCTCTGTGGACTTGCATCCTGCCAAGGAGGTGGTCATAAAAAGTTTGTAAGAATAAAGTCCTGGTCTCGACCAGACTTGAAACTTGCAAGGGTCACTAAGCTGACTCTTGCAACGGAAACCAGTACCGTTTATACTCCAATAGAAGTTGTCTCTTAAGAGAGACACTTTACCATACTGATTTTTAGCCACAGAAAGTGGGGGTCGCATTATATTCGAGACCCCATTGTACTTGAGTAAATACAGTATTCTTATGTGAATATCTAGCAAGGGATATTACTCTCTTTTCAGTATGTCAGTGACAGCGATTAATACTAGCGCATCTATATAAAAATTAAAAAAAACAAAAAAAACAGCAGAGTCTGCCAAAAGGGTTTGGATTTTCATAACCGTTATACAGGTACACTACTGATTATCCAGGAATTGATGGTCAGGTACCTCTTTTAATCCAGACAAAATTATAAGTGGACACTTGAATTTCTCATGGCTCTCACACTAGTTCACTGAGTAGCCACAGTGTGTGAGGAGTGTACTATAAGGAACTCAAATAAGAAGACGAGTGTCATTACAGTGAAGAATAGCTTTAAAGGTTTAAGAAACATCATGGAATCTATGCGTAAAGTGTGTGGAGAAAAACGATCCAGAAACCACAAAGGTGTTGCCAAGTATGTGCATGAGAATATTGTTGGACAGTTGAATGAAGACTACTCTCACTGTTACTGTGATGTCATCTCTTCTGTTCAGCTGAGGGCCAATGGTTAGCAGTTGAGTGATATCGGAGTCAAGTTAAAATCATTACGAGTGACACAGTAAAAGCAGGAGTTACAGTTCAAGTAACCAGAAGTTTATTATTACAGTATCAATCGGATAAAATATGTTCATGGGAAACAAGGTGACGAGTCCATCCTGGGAACAGTTTATTGAAACCTTTCCCACATTATAACAAATATATATGATCATATACAAATAAAAATTATGCATGTGGTTAGTTCTGTTTTTGTTGTTGAAGGCATTAGGAGTGTTTAGTTTCAACTAACTTCATTCAAAAAGATAGCTGTTGATTGTATTGTGGCAGCTGTTATACCAGAGTGCATTTTTTTTTTAAAATTCAGTCAAAATTGGCCTATTGATTCTAACACTGAATATAGGAAAAAAAAAAAAAAAAAAACAACATTTTTATGCGCTTTTATTTTAAGTAAGGTAAAAATGCACCTCAAAAATGATTTGTGCAGTTTATGTGACAGTTTTGAGAATGATTGAATGTGTTAAAAGTTCCTTGCAGATTCCATAATCAATTTTTGCTGAATGATGCTCCACGGTCAGGTAGACCAGTTGAGGTTGATAGTTGTGGTCAACCAATATTGGTTCTGACCAATGCTGATGCGATGCCGATATTTAGAGAGCAGGGCAGCCAATGGCCGATATGTTTTGTTTTTTTTGCATCTAAAATAATGTATATTCACTTGAACACAGAAAAATATATGAAAATAAAAAATGTGCATTGTCTGTTTTGGAAATGAAAATGTTATGAAGTGCATACATTAGTTATAAACACTTCACTGTTCACTCTTTATTTTCTTCCGTCTGTATTTTTTTTGCTTTGCTTTCAGTGACAACCAGCCGACAGCTAAAGAAGCCTTTCCTTCCTTTCTTTCGTGGGAAAGAAAGACTAAGAACCAACATGACTGCCTCTGACCTCCCGCCATACCTCCCCCGCCACTCTGGACTTTACTATCCCACCGCCGACTCGTCAACCCTTTTTCTCTCGCCAAGCCAAATTCATGAAAAATTACATGCTATTTTTGCCCACTCCCTCTTTCAACATTTCAGTTTTAATTTAAATTAAAAGGTACTTTTTTTCTATTAGAATAAAAATCAGCCTCATGACACTCAATAATTATCTCAAAATGTCAAATATCAGCCCACCAATTAATCGGTCGACCTCTAGTTGATAGTGCTCAAATCAACAATATTAGACCAATTGGAGAATAACCAACGATATTAGACCATTTCTTTTTTTTTAATATTAAATTTGACTAGTTTTTACCTTCATCCTAATTTTAGTTGTTTTTATACAACTTATTAATTCAAGCCACTGTTTCTATGGTGAGTTTTATAAGTGTGAATCAGCTTCTGCTAATCCATGAAGTCTTTGTGGCCATTGGTAAAAGCAGTTAGGCATAAACTAGGCTCCCTCTAGCAATGAGGGTTCAATTCTCACTGAAGGCTTACTCTTTATTTCCGATTGTGCTGTTATTCATTGCCATAGAAACAGTGGCCCAAATTAATAAGTTGTATAAAAAGCAACTAAAATTAGGATGAAGGTAAAAAAATTTTTTTTTTTTTTTAAAAAGAAAGAAAGAAATGGTGCGTTACAATGCTTCATCCAATAATATTAGACCCATTGGAGAATAACCAACAATATTAGACCAATTGGAAGCAACAATCAATGAAAAATATCTCAGATTAGTGAACAAAAAGGGTGTAATATTCCATCAAGATAATGCTAGACAAGGCAAAAATTGTTACAGCTAGGTTGGGAATTTTCCAACCATCTGCTATATCCACCAGATATTGCGCCTTTGGATTATCATTTAATCCAGTTTTTACAGAAATTACCTAATGACAAATTTTTTAATTCCCTGGAAGACTGCAAAAGGTACCTAGTGCAATTCTTTGCTAAGAAAAATAGAAAGTTCTGGGAGGATAAAATTATGACGTTGCCTGAAAGATGGCAGAAAATAGTGGAACAAAAGTAAATATGTTCAATAAAGTTGATATCGAAAATAGAAAAATTGTCTTTTATTTTTATTTAAGGTGGGTATCCAAAACCTCACTGTTTACACTGTTAAAAGTGGCCAAATAGTGAAATTTCTTTCCAATTTAAACCTGCATGATCTTGCTTATTTATGATGCTATTTTTATTTGTATGAAAAACAGAATTTAATCTTTCCTCTTTATAAAGATACAATTCTTTTTCTTGTGTGATGAGTAGTTTTTATTCCACATCTCTTTAAATTACGTCACTATTTCAATGACGAGCGCATTTTTTTGGCACTTGAAAAGCCGAGTTGTGTAACACCAACTTTAAGTTAAATAGGCAAACAAACTTTTGGACACCCAATATAAACTAGAATTATGGAAATCTTTTGTTTCTTCATTATAATAATTACTGGTTTACACTTGCTGTCAAAAAATGACAGTATAATCAAGTAATTTTGCAAATGCATTGTACTTATAAAATATTAAAAACATCATGTACCTATTATAAACATCATGCACCTATTATAAACATCATGCACCTATTATAAACATCATGCACCTATTATTGTATATCAAAAACATTATGTGACACAGCATTTTCTTGCTTATATTCAGTTAAAAGTAAAATTAAGTAAAGATACAATTTATCAAGTTTAACTTAACTTAGTAGAAATAGAATGTTATGTTATGTCACCAGACATCACTGATGGCATAAGCATGACAGGCGACAAATGCACATTATTATATGGTAGATGTAATTAGACAATGTGGAAATCAAAAGATTGAGAAAAGCGTGTTACGTCTCAAACATATTTATTATCATGAAGATAAGCCTTTATGCATTTTGTTGCTGCAAGCGACTTCATCAGAAGTGTGAACACTGCAGAAAAGTGCAGCCATCCATGCAGGCGTAATATAGGTGTTTTTTTTCACAAATGTATTAAATTTTTGCAGAATCCCTAACAGCCTCTAGTGGAACCCTAGAGTTCCGAGGAGCCCTGATTAAGAGAGAGGGTTAGCAAGGTAGTCTTACAGACCATTTGCTAGTGAAGTGAGTTCAATCCTCATTGAGTCTCCCACTATAGTGACTTTTATGCCAGAAAGGTTGCCTATTGTAGGGCAGAGGCCAGCAAGCTAGGTCATAGCTATTAATTTGAACTTCACTGAGTGACCGACTTCTGTGGCTCTATGCCAGGCTAAAGCTAAGATTAGTCGACACACTGCTACCCTTAATCCACAGATACAATATTACATGCCCATAATCCACTGGGTGCTCTGAAAAGTAGTAGTTTGACACAGGACAATATTGCATAATTATTATGAGGATAACACACATTCTTTGTTTTTTTTCTATTCCGATCTTAAGATGTCCCTGCCTTGAATTTCAAGGCAGGGACATCTTAATATTGGAGTCCTCTGTCAAAGCAATATACCCACAACAAATTAAAATTGAATTTTGGGGCTCATAAAATCACGGGGTCTGGGCAATTGCCCAGTAAGCCAATGCAATAAGGCGTCCCGATTCAAGGTACCCCATTCTTTCTGCATGTATTTTACCAACTCAGTATTCATGTTCTTTCAATCTTTTCAACCATAAATGGTTGAAAAGGCAAGACAATATAATTAAATGTGGTTAATGAGTAAGCAACATTGCACCTCAGTTAGGGAGTGGGGATAGATGAAAAAACGGGTGGGTTTTAAAAGAGGAATGGTTGGTGACTGGCTTTTAGATTCAAATTGCAAACATGAAAGGAATTAAGGAAAAGACGATGAGAGAGAGAGAGAGAATAAAGACGAGAGAAAAAGAGAGCAATAAAGAGAGAAAGAAAAAGAGAGGAAATATAAAGAACTGCGAATGACAAAAGGTATAATAAAAGATGAAAGAAGATAGAAGTGAAAACAAAATTAAAGAACAAAAAAAACAGAACAAGGATATAAAAAACAGCTCGAGAGAAAGAAAGATAAAAAGAAGGGAAATACAAAGGACTGAATAAACAAAAGGAGAAGCCAGAAGTGAAAAAGATTTACAGGATGTTGAAGAAAAAAA